>BQKZ01004775.1:24633-37681 GCA_036244855.1 Temnopleurus reevesii | reverse complement strand
AAAGTGAGTTGATATAAAATCTTAACCATTTGAAAATGAAGCAATATCTCACTATCAAGGTCAAAGGCCAGTCAAAGGTCACTGACCTTTATGTACACACCCCAAAATGCATATTTCCGCAATAAAATAGGTGTTTTGATGATGTCAGAATTCATGGATTGATGTAATAAAACAAGTTGATGTATACATAAAATAAAACAAAAGTGGAACCAAGGTAATATCTTGTGTTCAAGGTCAAAATGTCAATGAAATTGAAACCAAGGTAATATCTTATGTTCAAGGTCAAAGGTCAATGACATTTTCTTACATATCCAAAATTTATATTTCTACCAATGTCACATCGGTGATCTTGTTATCAAAATACTCAAACTCATATACGTAATTGGGATGACCTAAAATTAAACCATGCGGAAGTAATAGAACACCTCAAATTCAACATTGAATGTTGAATTTGAGGTGTTCTATCACTTGAAATATATGAATTTGTTAATTATTATTGTTATTATTATCATGAGCACTATTGTCATCATCTGTATCATTCTAATTTAACAATACTGTCATCAATATTTTTTAACTTCTAAGTCTAAAAACGAAGGGCGATTTTGCAAACAAACAAAAAATGATATAATATTGTATGTTCAAATTAACTCCCAGAATTATTGATGTAACAAAAGACAAGATCTAAGGCCAATATATTGAGTAATTACTAAGAGAATTTACATAGCAAAAGCTTATGGGGTTGAACGAAAGTAATGGTAAATTTCACTATGATTATAGTGTAATTAGGAACTAATTTAGAATATAGCTTTATTGTCTACTAAGATGACATGTCATACATGTGAAGAAACTGTGGAGGCGAAATATTAAGAATTATTCTCCAAGAATATATTTATTTTATTCGATTGCAGAGAGAGTTGTGGGATATAGAAGAGCCATTGAAACATGAGTTAATGCCAGCGACTCACAAGCACTAATACAAGCAGGAATTCAATAGATTGATAAATGATAAGACCAAAAGATATAGTTGTTGGGATGTCCAAGAGGAAAATAGAAAATAATAAATACAAGATCTGGTGAACAAAATAATGTTGAAGCTATGGGGGAAACATATCAATATAAAACCATTGCCCAAAATGCCAGAAAAGTCTCATGAGACTTAAACCTGTTAACGTTTGATCCCAGAATGATGAGCTAGGACACTGATCCAAATCATCTATATGGCACAATATGTCTGTTAAGATAATCAAATGGCGCAGACCGGCTCAGAAAAGGCCAACCTCCAACTGATTTCAAAGCAAATAATTCTTGAACATTGCTCATGCTATTTATCCAGCTAAGATAAAGGTGGGAGTTCCACAAGAGAGGGCCACTCGAGGGAAAATGCTTCAACTTCAAATTCGAAGGGTAATTCCTGATGCCAAAGACCTGTTCAGGACCGATGATGCGCAATAGGTGAAGCTACATTACACTGGAGCTTGATCATAGACCTCCTTGAAAGGAAAATTATCTTGAATTCATTGTGCTCTTGACAAGAAGCAATTAAAGATTAGAACGTACATGACTTTAAGTAGACATACCTCCTTATATAATTCCGTTATAAGTTGTCCATGAGAAAATATGGAGCTGTAGTCTGTAATGGCGGAAGTCTGTTCTATTAAGGCTGTAATAAGGAGGCCAAAAGGTAGACTACAACAGAAATCAAGAAGGAAGTAGGGTTTCTGACATACATAAATGATACACTCAATTATCATTCAAGTATACCAAAAAATTATGTCCATCGAGGGAAAGAGGAGACTGAGGGATTGCTATGGAAGATTAAAAGTGCCACCCAGATATCCAGATGATCATCTCGTCATGTCTACATCTCTTAGCAGAAATGTTGAGATGGCGGAATCCCGGAACTAGTCTTTGCAAGATCTTAGATCCTGTCATCAGGTCATGTCTACATCCTTTGGAAGAGATGAACAGGAAAAAAGATGTTAGATTCATCTGGCCATCTCTTCCTAATGATGTAGACATGACTTGATCTAATATCTGGTTATTTCTTTTTCATGATGTACACGTGACTAGATCTGAGATCTTGTCATCAGGTAATTTCTTATAACTTGACGAAATCAAAGATATTGTCATCTGATCATTTCTTACATCTGGATGGCACTTTTAAGCTTCCATACATTGCTGATTGGATGTTGTTGCTCATCTGGGATCACATTATGTCTGGGCCTCATCAGCCTAAAGTAAGCTTCAAGCCTCGTTGACATGCTTAATTTGCAAGCAGGGAGATTGAATTACATCATGAAGAGAATCTGTCTGAGTACAGAACCCTGTGACCTGCAGGACATTAATCTTCTTTTAAGATTATACTGATAACAGAGGTACAGGTATTGCCTGGAACGTTAAATTGCCATGCTGTCAGGCGTGCTGTTGCAGTCTACCATGATTGGCATTGGGAAATACCACCTACCAAACAGGTCTCCTAAAATGCTGAGACCTAGTTCAGAAGAACAACAGTTCTTTTCCTGTCATCTGCCTCAGGATATTGTCGGATATTTGTTTAAGAACAGTCTCCACACTATGAAGCTCTCAAGCAAGCCATGGTCTAATGGTCCTGATGAAATGATGTCAGTTTGGTCACTATCTTCTCAGGACTTTTGCAAGCAAAGTCATGTTAGGTTGGTCAGTAGTTGGAATTGATTATAGCATGTAATCGAGAAGTATTCTTGGCCAGTGGCAAGAGTTTGTAAGTGAAATATCTTTAAAGATATTTCAGGAGAGTGATATTTAGTCATGTTTCATCACATTTAATCACACAATGGTGATTGTCCTTAAAGGTGAATGACGTTTTGACCTTAAATGCTATGGATTAAAGTGTTTATAGAAGCTCAATTCTTGTAAGAATATGTCCATATTGACATCATGCTCACCAACTGCGATATTCTACCTCTGAGATACCATTGGGCCTATGGAGAGGATAAAAAAGGGTTTTGACCTTTGACCTCAAGAAACATTACATCCCAAGACTACATTCATTCTGGCTCTTTTGGTAAATGTTGACGCCTATACCTATTGACAGCCATGTAAAGATTTTCTCAAATGTTTCTATAGTCCATTTAGACATCATTATCACCAACCTGTGGAGTTTAATGCCGAATAATCCATTATTCAGTATGTAAGAAGTTCATTGACCTTTTGACCTTCAACTTTATGGTTGAATGCTTTTCTAAAAACTTGATTTCATTAAATGTTATCTTCTTGTAAAAATTTGTACATTTCCATACCGAAATCACCAACCTGCGATATTTTATCTCGCAGATACCATCACACAGTGTGTTAAAAGGTCGTTGACCTTTGACCTTGATTGAAAACACTTTACCTAGACCCAATTCGCCCTAACTATTTTTTGGTACATGTTGACACCTATACCTATTAACAGCCATGAAAAGAAAGTTGTCAAATGTTCCATAGTCCATTTTTACATCAATATCACCTACCTGTGGAATTTAATGCCAAATAGTCCACTATTAAGTATGTGAAAAGTTCATTGACCTTTTGACCTTCAATTTTAGGGTTGAATGCTCGTCTAAAATTTTTATTGTATTTGATTTTATCTTCCTGTAATAATTTATTCATTTTTACACAAAAATCCCCAATCTGCGATATTTTATCTCGGAGATACCATTACACAGTGTGTAAAAAAAGGTCATTGACCTTTGACCTTGACAAAAAGCACTTTCCCCAACCCGCATTCGCCCTGATTTTTTTTTTGGTAAAGGTTCACACCCATACCTACTGATATCCGTTGAAAAACCATTTCCAATAATTTTATTCCAGATGGTTTCTTATTACGGGATACTACTAGGAGAGCACGAGACACACAATGAGACACACAGTGTATACCTTGTATCACTCTCTGTGTTTGTGCACAACGAAACCAAAGGGTCTGTTCTTGCAGACTACGCATCTCGCCCCTCATTTTCCAGCCCCCCCCCCCCTTATCTCTCTCTATCTCTCTCCCTCCTAATCTCCCCTTTACCTATTTCTCCATTTGCGTTCAGTATATTATATGCAAGCTTCTTCTTCTTCGTTTGATTTGGTTGGCAATCAGTCATCATTGACTATTTTCGCCATAAAATTTCATATTTATATAACTTTTTAAATATGCACACATACAAATAATTTGTTTATATCTGTGCAATTTTTTGACAGATATATTTTTTAATCAGTAACGAGAAAATTGGATAATAAGGATCCTAAACTAAAATTTACAGATACCAGATACCCTGCCAGTTCACTGTAAGCCTCTTTAAGTGAATTAGACTTCCTATACAGAACACAAACTCAATACCAGAGTTATGTGAGTTCTTACTTTTTTTAATAACAAACTTTTTATGTACAAAACATGGAAAAGTGAATTACTTGTCCTGATAAATATACAGGAATATAAAAGAAGTGTTACAATATTAACTACTCATGAATTTAAGAAAAACAGTAATATTTCTATTACACATATACTCATCTGATCAACAGACAAACAACATGCACATGTAACAGAAAAACAAAATCCCTTGGAATTTTTCTTCAGAACATTATCTTAACAAGGTCGGCCCTTCATAATCTATCAGTACTGTCTTTAAAGTCTAGTACAGTCCAACCTCGTTATAAAGAGCACTGATATAACGAGACATCGCTATAGCAAGGTAGTTTTCCTGGTCCTAAAGTCTGTATTTTATTGTATTTTGGCCCCAATTTGACAAGGTTTTGATATAAAGAGATGATCTTTCTGGTCTCAAGTACCTCGCTATAACGAGGTTTGACTGTACTAAAGACTCAAGTTTAGTTTTGCCCCTTCACCTATTTTTGTTCAAAAGTGGAAGTGACCAAAATATGATTTTAGAAAAACTCTAAGGGGGTGTTGTTCAAATGTTGCAGCTGATCGCAAGTTCCAGTTGATCGGAACGCGCCAATCAAAGTCATTGTTTCATGCGCGACTTGTTAACTGCACATACCGTGCGCGAATGAAAATGCGCGTTACAATTGGCAAAGTTGCAGTTGATTTGCAGTTGATTTTGAGCAACACCCCATAAGTCTCTTTACGCAGTGAAAATTCATTACAACAAAGTGCTTCGGATCAAAGGAAATACAGTGAAACCTCTTTATAACGAGGTGCTTGGGACCAACAAAAATACCTCGTTATAGCAGTAATCTCTTTATAACAGAGTTAAAAAACAATAAGTTATAAAGAGCCAGGACCAGATTTTTTACATTTGTACAGCACATATATCATTATATCAGGTCTCTTTATACTGAATTTCCACTGTAGCAAGAATCTTGTCAGATTACTGTGTGACAGTTGAAATACAAAGAGTTGAAACAAGTTTAGTACCTCTTTGCAACAGGATTATTGCTATATTACATCTGTTTAAAACTGTATCTGTAAAGTTGTATTCTACAAATTCTATAATACTGTGTAACTACTTGTAATCTAATTCCTTCACCTACAATAAACTATAGTCTAAACAGAATTATTTGGTATAAGCTACAACAATGAAACAATATCTATATGATTACAGTAAATGCAGCATAATTAACATCTAAATATAATATCCTTGTCAGTAGGTGTGACCATAATGATGTCATCAATTTCATCAGACAATCATATGGTTCAGTTCGGTAATCCCAAACTGCCTTTCTTTGGTCATTTGTTGAATCATTCTATTTGCTGAAAAATGTCATGTTTGCATGAAGAAATAAAACTGTGAATACATCACTTGTATGTACATTGTACAATATACACACTTCACTTGTATGTACATTGTACAATATAAGTATACTGCAACAGGATATACCAGCGAGACATAGTCCTCAGCGATTGACTGATTGCATGCAAGTCTTCTTATGACTAATGTTATCTCAAATGACCTTTGACCTTCACCCAACATCACATAGTTAACAAAAGAGGGGTGGAACTCAGAGAAGATTCTAAAATTTACCTATAGAAAATATGAACTTATTTGGTCGATCGAAGTGAAAGATATAGGGAGATCAAACAATGAATAACGAATTGTTGACAGACATAAAGTTATGACCAACGTGTACTCCTATGACCATTACCCCACATATCAAAGCATAAAAGTAGGTATCAGGAAGGTTCTACAAAAATATCTTTACCACATATGAACTTGTTTGGTCAAATCGAGCCGCAAGATATAGAGACACAACAAAAATCAATATCAAATTGTTGATTGACAGACCCATCCACATGACAGCATAAGGTCTTTCCTTCTGACGACCTTAAAATCAGAATTCTGTATAGGCTGAAATTTTCATGTTGGTTTTATAGTCATGAATTTTGCGGTCTTCGCCTCACAAAAAAAATCCTCTCTGTATGATGCACAATATGTGTACAAATGCTGTGAAAATAACAACACGCAATTGTGCCTAACTGGTTTGAAAGCGAGAAAATATCTGTACGCTCAAATAATGGCTTACACAGTATCAGAAATGTTCTAAAAATATTAGCTTGTTTAACCACCCGAGCTGTTAGATACTGAGAGGCAAAATATGGACATCAAATTGTTGACTGAAATCCAAATGACGGCATAAAGTCTTTCCTTCGTCCGGCCTAAAAATCAGAAGTCTGCTTCCATCTCAGTCTTCTGTTATGGAGGACTTATTAAACGGGAACTTCACCCAGATATTGATGTGTGCTTAGTGGATGAAGAAAAATAGAATGGTCGATCTGTGAAAATTTGAGCAAAATCCGACAATCCATTCAAAAGTTATGAATATTTTCTAGAAAAGTAGACCAAATTGTACTTTTCTCTTCAAATATGATATGGACATTTTGATTCTGCATGCATTTTGGAATGATTTTTTTTTTAAATTTATTGTCTACTTTTCTAGAAAAAGAAGGATATCTGAAATTCTGTGTTGAAGGTGAATGGAGAGTTCTCCATGTTGGCAGCCATTTTGTGCCTGTACGTTGCCAATTTAAGGAGGCCATGAGGGATTTAAATCAGAAATATGAAGATTCATAGCTTTTGAATGGATTGTTGGATTTGGCTCCAATTTTCACAGTTTGATCATTGTATTATTCTTCATCCACTGAGAGTGCATCAATGTCTGGGTGAAGTTCCCCTTAAAAAAAGACCTATACACCACAACATGACAATGGCATGATCAGCCGATGTGAATAGCATTTTTCCTGAATTCATGTCCATGAATGGTGTCACAATAACTCTCCATTGCAGGGTTAAAAAGTCACTTTTATCCTCAATATTTCCCTCAGCACCACTGACGAAGTGTAAGGCAAGGCATTTCATATCAGCTTTTAACTCTTCTTTGGCATTCCTCGAGAAAGACCGAGCTCAAATGCTCTGAAGATGTTCTGTATTAATACAAAAAGTGATGAAATATTGGTACTTATGGCATAATGCAAAGGCAGACATTTGGAATACAGTCAAACCTTGTTATAAAGAGCACTGATATAACGAGCTCTTGTTATAACAAGGTGATTTTCCTGGTCCGATATTTTGTATTTTATTGTATTTTGGCCCTGACAAGGTTTCAACACACAATGCTATAACAAGGTTAGACTGTACTTTTAAAAGTCGGCATCAACATAGGGTAAGGCAACGCATTTCATATGAGCTAATAATCTTTCTTCGGCATTCCATGACAAAGATCAATTTCCAAATGTTGTGCTTTGACGATACTTTATGATAAGTACAGCTCTTGGGTGCTTTCTCTTCAAAATAGTGGTGGATTAGATGAAAAAAGGAAATGCAAAGGCAAAGCGAGAGAAAATCAAACTCAAGTAGGAAACAGAGCTTTGGTGAAAATGCTTTGGTGAAAATGGACTAACAGAAAGAAATCGTGGGCTGCCAAAGTCAGGAGAGTTCATGTCTCTTAAATGGGGCTGTAGCGATTCTCCCCCAGTTCCCTCCCCAATGCCAATCTTTCAAGAATATGCATGAGGTGTGTTCCATATGAATTCAAGACTTTCATCACAAATAAATCACTGAAGATACATGTATGGCTATTGATGTCATGTTTGATCATACTTTTGTTCAGCTGTTGCGTTATTCGCATTTTACTTCAATGGTTGGCGTTTCTGCCCCCAAGATCCACCAACACACATACAGGGAAATCTGTCTAATTCAAATCTCTTGGGACCGCAAAATCTGTTTGACTCTGGAGGAATTCGACTTAAAGAAGGTAAATAATACATGTTTCATATGATTAGTTATAAACAAATCCCATCGACTTTCGTAATTATTTCCCCTAGACAGGGACGACTTGCGCAGAGTACACTGTACTTACCATTGACTCATTGCCAATGTTGCCTACAGTTTGGGCACTCTCTCCGTCTATCTCTGAAACGTCTCTCGGCGCAGTAACCATGTAGCTTGATCTCACACTGGCTACAAACTTGGCCCTGTATAAAACAAAAGAATTAAATTGCGGATCTCAATGTGTGTGTGCATGTATGTGTGTGTGTGTGTTTGTCTGCTTGATCGAGGAGGAATGGGAAATATAAAGGAAAAATTTTTCTCTGATCTTTGAAGTTTTCCCCGCACAGTGACCATGTACATGTATCTTGATCTAACTAACTACAAACTTGGCCCTGTACAAAATAACCGAAAACAAAAATGATCAAATTTGCAATTTAAAGAGCACACGTTTCAAATTGTTTTACTATTATTCTGATTTTAGCCTTAGTGTAAATCAGCAATTATCACGTCCAAGGCACCGTAGCATAAAGGTTTGCGATTAATTGCTAATCTTATAGCGATTGATATCAATCACAAGTCTATTGCAAACCATGTACTAAAGTTTGCACTTGATAGCAAAATCAAATAACAATTAAGCGCAAACCTTTATTTTACAGGTTCCAGAACAAGAACCGCATAAAAAAGGGTGTGGTCTATTTTTTTCACCCCTGTGGAGGTGCCGTGGTGCAGTGGTTCCAACTCTCGCATTTCAACCAGAAGGTCATAGGTTCAAATCCCACCTATGGCATTAGTTTCCTTCAGCAAGAAATCACATTCTGCTACACTCAACCCAGGTGAGATGAATGAGGACCTGGCAGGAATATTCATTCCTTGAAATTCCAGGTGCGCTGGAGTATGCCAGGCTAAAGCCAAGGTAATAATAGTGCAAGTGCCTTGAGCACACAGCAGAGTGGATATGTGCGCAATATATATTGCATCTATTATCAAACATTTCCATTGTTGTATTAAGAATTCACAACAGAAGAAGCATTTTAAAATGGCATGATTGGATAAGCTTACCTTGACAACAATGTCCTTGCAGTTGAAACATTCATCTGTTTGGTATGTCTGTCTAAGGTACATCTCTAACTCCATGATCGATCGCCCAGTCATCCAGACATAACCTTCGCTCTAAAACAAACAAAGAAACAAATATAATACTATCCTCATGCAGTTTCCTTCAAAATTCCAAATTTGAGTGGTTGTGTTAACTATTTCAGGACTAAGCACCGTGAGAAGCTTAGCTCCGCAAAGAATTTCTAAATCGACTTTAGGTGCTGTCTTTGTCATGGGTTTGAACTCCAGTCACGTCTTTAGAATGGCAACATTAAAGGCATGATTTATCAATGCCAAATAATCGCAAAACCAACTTAAATGTATGCGACCCTTTTGATATTTATGAAACTAAGAATATCCTAAAGTATGACAGAATAAAATAAACATTTATTGAACATCAGTGATAAGCCAGTCGCTGATGAATTATGTTTGTTAAATTGTTTTTATCTTGCAATATACTTGACCAATGAACTTTATAAACTTCAGGCAAAGCTTGTTTTGGGCAAATGTTTAGAATAATGACCACTGCACCTACTGACTAAGCTAAATTTTATTTTGATTCTCGGTCAACCTCTCTTCCTCTTTTCTGCTTCCTCTTGTGTAAAATATCCAAATTTGAATGATACAATTTGTAAATCCAAATTTCTCTCTCTCTCTTGAGCTTGTAAATAAGAACAAATTTCTAAAAGGAGATTTGTTGACTGGCTTGACTTTTGGAAACCTATCTTGAAATGGAGATCCAAATCATTCCCGAATATGCACGAGTTAGATTTTCCTGACAATTCAAGGCTTTCATCACAAGTAAATGTCTCAGATCACGGTTATTGTTATGTTTATTCTCTCGCATTATTCACATTTAAATTTTGACCCCATTAGTAATCCGGAATAGCTGACATCTGTACGAGAATGGATGAGAACAGGGTTTCAGATACCAACCTGTTTTAACCAATGATCTTCAACGAACTGATGCAGTGTCTCCTCAGCATCTTGTTTGGTCATTCTCTTCTCCAGCTTATCAGTCAGATTCAAGATGTCAGTGGACGATGCCATTCCATTTGCCGTCTCCATGATCAACCCGACCTAAAATGATGAAAAAAATATCACAATGATAATGATGATAATGACAATAGAGATGAAGATGAGGAGGATGGTGACCATAGTGATGATGATGATGATGATGATGATGATGATGACATGATGAGGATGATGATGATGATGATGATGATGATGATGAATGATGGTGATGATGATGATGATGATGACGATGACGATGCTGATGATGATGAGGATGACGAGGACGATGATGATGATGATGATGATGATGATGATGATGATAACGATGATGATGCTGATGGTGATGATGATGATGATGATGACAAAGGTAAAGATAATGAGGAAGGAGAGGAAGATGGTGATAATCATGATGATGGTGAAGATGATGATGATGATGATGATGATGATGATGATGATGATGATGATAATGATGATGATGCTAATGAAGATGATGATGATGATGATGCTAATGAAAATGATGATGATGATAATGATGATGGTGGTGATGATGATGGTGGTGATGATGATGGTGATGATGATGATGATGATGATGATGATGATGATGATGGTGGTGGTGGTGGTGGTGGTGGTGGTGATAAATGTGATACTGATGGTGGTGATGATGATGTCGATGACAGTGGTGGTAGTGGTGGTGGTGGTGTAGATGATGATGATGATGGTGATAATGGTGATAATCATGATCATAATGAAGATGATGATGATGGTGAGAATGGCAACAATGATAATCTTAATAATGATGACGAAGAAAGTTATGATTATTAAAAATACCTTGTTTTCCAGCCAACATGTGAATGCAACTGAATTAAAAATTAATTCTGTAGGACCTATTCTTTCCGTTTTTGGTCAAAATAACAAAGAATAGATAGGGGAATATTTGCGCACTGCCAATTTTACGAGCAAACAGGAAATTTGTTTGGCCCAATTGTTTTTTTGTTTTTTTACATTTTCTATGAAGCACCATACCAACACTGCTCTATCCCTTTCTTGTTGAATACGAAACAGGGTAGCAGCAACTGCCATCTCTTAGAATCTTTTGGTATGGTGCGCATGGAATCAGCCTCATGGTTGGGGAATGAGCCAACTCTTAGGTTCAAAGGAATTTGATATGTTGATACTCACCGTTTTCTTGAAAAGCTCCAACTGTTGAGGAAGATAATCTGTCGTCAGCTTGCCGAGCTCCGACTCCATAATCTGAACCTATAAAGGAAGTGTCACAAAACACGCTTACCAGCATATCAAGACATAATGCCATCATTTAAAACAAATCTCAGATGAATATTCAACATTTTCTAATGATTATTAAAATATATCTTCAACTTTTGAAGATTGCTCAAAAAACATTTCTGAAAACTTCCCCCTCCTTTCTCATCATTTGATGTGGGAATTAGAATTCAGATTGTCCTGATTTGTATAGCAAAGCTTTGCAAATGATTGCTCAATATCTACAACTGCTAATCAATTGTGAAAACTGAAATTATTTCCTGTTTCTTGTCAAAGAGCTACCCTGTTTAAAAGAAGACCTTGATAAATAATAAAGAGGTAAATAAATAAACAATTCAGCTACCTTTCTTAGGCCCCAGTCACATAGGGTCCCGGAAGAAACACGACTCTTTGTTCGCAGACAGCTATTTGTGAACTGAACAAAGAATCGTGTGGAATCGTTTTGCTTCAGGGCCCATGTGACTGGGGCTTAAAATTTCACAAAGACTGCATCTTACCAAGGCATACATCTGTTCCCCAGTGTCTTCATCAGGTTTTTGTCTAATCTCCATGGAGACTTCCCTCAGCTTAGCGTTTAGCGTAGTCCTAAATTCGTTCAGCGTTACGTTGTCTCTCACTATAAATTTGATATAGAAAAGGAAAATTCACGAACTTAGTTATCATTACATAAGTGGTATGTTCTCTCTTACTAGAGGCGCATGGAGAAAAAGAAGAATTTTTCTAGTTTAATCTGCAGTTGAAGACGAATTAGGTTGCCTCTCTCTTATCCTTTTGATTTAAATGGTGAATCTTAAATGCATGTATTGTACATGTTTCTGCTTGATTGATTTTTCCAAACTGATATGGACTATAGGATTTGCAATATGATTTCAGAAAATGGCAAAGACAGTCACTGTGTCTTGGTTGAAATCACAGCATCTTAGTAAGATCTTACCCCCACATCTCTCTCTGATGGTTTGGTAAAAATCATCAAGCTCTGTCTCACCAAGTAGACCCTTGGTCATCCGTAACTGGCTAGTGAGTTTATGCCCATCCTTTATCTTAATTTCATCATTACAAACAATTGCATAATTCCTCGCAGCTCACGACTGGGACACAGTACACAACTTAATTCAAGCTTTCACAATGGCTACATACATAAGAAGGCAGTTTCCTTTTTCAATCACCAACACTTGTTCAAAATTTCTCCACAGAATAAGAAGAAAAGTCATTTCTCGTGTGTGCATATAGCTGTGAAAAGTTCAATGAAAGTTATTTACTCTATCCTAGTTCTGCACAGTGTCGTGGATTAAATTAACGCCTTCTTACCTCCGCATCTCTCTCTGATGGTTTGGTAAAGATCACCCAGCTCCGCCTCTCCAAGAAGACCTCTCGTCATCATCAACTGGATTGTGAGTTTATGCTCATCCCTCATCTTGCTTGCT
>BQKZ01004774.1:31712-51949 GCA_036244855.1 Temnopleurus reevesii | reverse complement strand
ATCCTGACCACTGATCTATACCTTTAAGAGATACAAGCTATATGGTACATATTATATTATATTTTTTGCTAAATGTTGTAGTTTGTATTGACTATTTAGCATCGCTTTTAGACTTTTAAGTGAAATTTGAATTGAAAAAGCTATCATTTTCATTTGACATTTTTGGTAGTAGTAATAATAATAATAATAATAATAATAATAATAATAGATGCAATTTATATAGCGCACGTATCTACTCTGCTGAGTGCTCAAGACGCTTTGCAATATTATTACCCTGGCTTAATTTAGCCCGGCAGCAATCAACGCACTTTGCATTTCAAGGACTAAATATTGCTAGTAGGTACCCATTCACCTCACCTGGGTTGAGTGCAGCTCAATGTGGATGAATTTCTTGCTGAGGGAAATTAACGCCATGGGTGGGATTCGAACCTACGACCCTCTATTCGAAAGGCGAGAGTCATGACCACCACACCAAGGCGCCTCCTAGTAACTATTACTTTACAGAATACAGATATGATGTATGATACAAATTTTTAGAACATTGATATGATCAACTTTTATTTCTTGTTAATGCCAAATAAAGGACAGATGCTACATGCAGCTTATATCTCAGAGGGGGAATGGAGGAGGGAGGGGGGTGGCTTGAAATGTTCCTGACGTAAATATGCAATTGATTTAATTAGCTACTGACTATTTATTCAATTTACCAACACTTATTGAAATATACCTTGCTGCTTATGCTATTTGTAATTCTAAGTTTGCTTTTTGCACAATCATGATTGGTTATTCACTAATACTGCATGCGTTTTGTATTTTAAACATATATCTCATGAAAATTGTAGTAATGTTGCTTTTATTGAACATTTTTATTCTACAGCACAATTTGTATGTAATCCAAATGATTATGTTACAGATTATGGCTTGATATTAATGCCTTGCAAACTTAACAATCCAATATTTGTCCCTATGATTCAAGCACTATGCACAATTGTATATTACAAAAAGTGGAAATGAACGAGAAAGATGGCAACCGTTCTGGAATATGCATGAGATGTATTTTCATTTAAATTCATGGCTTCCATCACAAATGATGGCTTGGAGTATGGCTATTTTAGTCATGCTTTCTCTCACTTTTTGTTCAGCCTCTGCGATAGGTATTCACATTCAGTTTTGACCTTGTGCATATTCCGGAAATGTTGGCATCCCTGAAACCCTCATAATATTTCTAATTTCTTATGTCTGTTCATGAAAGCTGTTTATTTTTTTCCTCTATCTTTATTCACATTTAATGTTTATAGAGTGAAAATTGAGTAAGAACTTTCAATATTTTTCTTTATTTCCAGGTTAATTTAATATGCTAGTGGTTTTTCATTAATCAAAATACTGATATTCTATAGATCGATTAGACAAATAACACGATATAAACTATTTTCGAAAAATTAAGTCAAACGCAAAGTCAATGATCCTTAGTAATTCTATTTTAATCGGAACTGGCTTGCGATTGTTGTGTCAACACAGTTGAATACACAACATACGGTTCTATTCTCTGTGGCCCACTTAACTTTTCGGAAATAGTTTATATCGTGTAAAATGAAAATTAGAAAATAATAAAATGGAATGCTAGTATGTGACAGTTTGGACAATGTATGCCCATCTTTGGAGAAAGAAACTTTTTCTTTCATTCTTTTTTAAACATGAACACATCCACAACTCAGCGATAGTTAATTTTGTTTTTATTCTAGATGTCCACAGATTTTGCACACCTCAAGTGTGATTGACCAAAAAAATATAGATTTTGGTCCGCAGAAATAGATAGAGTAGATGTGTCCATTTCTCTTTTCACTTTGAAATTGGCGTTTGTGTTAAAATGTTATTTCAATTCAGAGTCATTTGTGGAACCAACTTGTAAGCTACTAGCAAGCCTTGAAGTAGGGGACACGTCTATTAGGATGAGGGGCGCATTTCTGCGAAGGCCAAATAGTAAATTGGTCATATGAGGATGATTTTGTCATTATTTCTATTTTTACAAGAAGTAACTTATTGTTCATCTGGTTGGTGTCAGGCAAATTATGATTCATTACATTTATCATATCTTTATTTATCTTTGTCTTCTGCAGCTCCACCCCCTCCCGTCTCCAGCCCGCCCCCTCCTGACTATGATCTGGATGACGATGACAACACAGCAAACGGAGTGCCTTATCACCATAAATGTAAGAAAATTGGGAAAATTCAGAATCAATTTTCTTCGTAAAATCTGCAGAGATGCCGATCTTCTAAAGATATGCGTGAGGATAGAAATTGAAATATGAATCGTGAAACAGCTGATCCAAATATTTCCTTGTGAGAGAAAGTATATGATTATTGATATGCTTTTTGTTATGAGAAAATATTTGTTTCAGCTCATTTGTGATCAGCATTTTATAGATATTCCAGATGCTTGCAAGGAGTTGGGACTCCATAATGGGTTATGGAAATTCCTGTGCAAAATCACTGGTGTTAAATTGTACCTTTTGTAACAACATGCTGGGGATGAAAAAAAATGTACAATCTCTAGTATTAACTTACACCACTCTTGTGTGAATTAAAATGTATCAACACAATTATCAACAAATCGTAAATCTATTTACTGTAATGTTGTTCAACACCGAAAAAAAGTAAACTAGAAATTTAACACCAATGCATTATTATCAATTTAACACCCAAATGTTTTGCAATATATACCTTCAAGCATCTTTTCCTGATGTTTCCAATGCAGTGAACCTCTCAGGCAGGCACGAGTCCGGTCGTTTCATCGAAGTGGTGGACGAGAGCTTGGACGATCCTCCAAATGTTCCACCCTTCATGGTAGGCAGAGTGAACGAGGGCGAGCTGATACAACCCAAGCCCCTCCGCAACCCAGTTAAAGAGTCGCCTGTACATAAGGACCTCCACAGAGAACTAAGGATAAGGTGAATTTTCTCTTTCTTTAAGAAGAAGGGTACTGATCTGTACCCCAGGCCTGATTCATAACCCCTTCCTAACCCAGTCTTAAACCAGAGTACAGTATAGATCTTCCCTTTCTCATAACTCGAGCTCTTTTTGTAAGTCTGTTGGAGACTCACCTCAACAAAAGGACCTCCACAGAGAACGTAGGATAAGGTGAATATTCCCTTTCTTTAACGAGAAGGGTACTATACCTGTATCCATGATAACATAGCCCCTTCCTAACCCAGTCATATACCAGATTGCAGTATACCTTTCTAGCTCAAACTCCTTTGTAACCCAATGAAAGAGTCACCTCTTTCTAAAGATTTCCACAAAGAACTTGGGATAAGGTGAATATTTCCTTTATTTTTCTAGAAAGGTTCTGACCTGTACCCCTAATAACATAGCCCCTTCCTAACCAGTCTTAAACAAGAGTGTAGTGTAACTCTTCTCTATCTAATGAACCAAGGTCCTTTGTAACCCAGTTAAAGAGTCACCTGTACATAATGGATCTCCACAGAGAGCTAAGAATAAGGTGAATATTCACTTTCTTTGACAAGAAGGGTGCTGACTTGCACCTCTGATAATAGTAATCCAAACTCCTACTCTATCCTATCTAGCACAAGCTCCTTAGCAACCTAGTTAAACAGTCACCTGTTTGTATGTATTGATCTCCACAGAGAACTTGGGATAAGGTAAATATTTTCTTCCTTTAACATAAAAGGTAATGACTTGTGTCAGTGATAATATAAGCCCCTTCCTAACCCAGTCTTAAACCAGAAGATTACCACAATTTGCCAGGATCTTCACAGAGAACTCGGGAAAAGGTAATTTTTCTTGTCTTGAACCACAAGGGCACAAAATTTTGCCACTCTGGTAACGATGAGCCATTCATAATCCAGTTCTCGTTACACTTGTTTCTAAGAATCTTCCCAGAGAGCTCATGATAAGGTGAATATTTCTCGTTTTGAACCAGAAGAGTAGTAATCTCTTACCTGTCTGGTAATCTACACTGTCAAAGTGAAGAACCTAGAAGCTATACAAAATAAAACAACTTATTATTCAAGCATTTACCACTACTTGAACGAAGAAGAAAAATTTATTTTTCAGTTCTTCTGAAAGGAAATCTGGAAAAGATGTCAATTGTGTTTCCTGACTGACAGGGAGCCTTTACTCCATGGTTTTCTGGAGCCATGGTGAATGCTTGAATGAGCAGTCATTTCATTTGTTGAGTTTCTTTGTAGTTTGGTTTCATAGTGCAAATCCCCTCTTTAAGTCAGTTCTCGAGTCACCTTTTCTTTAGGATTTTCTTGGAAATCTCAATTGATAAGGTGAATATTTCTTATATTTTTTTAATCAGAAGAAGGCTAAGTTTTTACTTACTCCACAAACCATTGCATCTTCTTTGTAACTTGGTTGAAGATGAGGATCAGCTTTGAACCAGAAGACCCTAAGTTCTGCATATTTTATCACTAAAATGTCGAAACTTGAAACTTATTTATTAAATGATTTGTGATTTCTTTCATTCTCATATTTGCAGTGGCAACCAGAAAATATCAGCAATTAGATTTTTGCAAATGTGTGATAAAACCTTTTACCTTTAAAGCATAAATTTTGTCTCCAAACAAAATGAGACATGAAATTTCTCTGCTCCTTGGTTTTGTTGTGCAATTACCCTTCTTAGCCCAGTTCTAGAGTCACCAGGGGCCGATTGCTCGAAATGGTCTTGTCTTAGCTATCCTCTTCTTGCTAAGACGTCTTGACTTCTTGTGTCATCCTCGTAACATAGACATTAGCTTCGATACGACTATGTTAAGAGGGTAGGGCAAGAACTTAAGACGCCTAAGCATGAAGAGGATAGCTAAGACTATTTCGTGCAACTGGCCCCTGTTCTTTAAGGATCTTAATGGAGATCTCAGGATAAGGTGAATATTTCTCATCTTTCAGACGAAGGCTAAGCTTTACTACTCTGATAACTACTGGGCTTTCACTTTACAACGCAAAGGTTATTTTAAGATGTTAGAGGATAATGTGCTTTGGAATATAATGAAGTCCTAGGGGCTCAGAAATTAATTTTGTCTAGAAAATAACTACCTTTGCGAAATGCGTGATTGACCGCTTGGGCAGTCCATAAATTTAACGTTGTTAATAGCGGTCGCGTTTCAGAGCGAAAGCTTTGTAATATCTTCTTTGTATCCTGGTTGGACATGAGGATTCTGCTTTGAACCAGAAGGGCCTTAACTTTTGCATATTTTATTTCAACATTGTCTAAACTTGAAACTTATTGTTTAAATGATTCTTTTTACCCCTTTGCGATTTCCTTCATTCCCTTATTTGCAGTGGCAGCCAGAAAATATTAGAAATAAGGCTTTTGCAAATGTGTGATAAAAGTTTTAATCTGTGGCAAATATTAAGCATAAAGTTTCTTGACAGACAAAATGGGAAATGGAATTTTTGCAATGTGTGAGAAATCATTTAATTCTCTCATTTTCCTTCTCAGACCTTTCACATCCAACAAGGTTGTTATTTCCCATAAAGGCAAAAAATAATTGCAGACAAATTTTAAAAAAATCATGTTCGCAAGACATATCGTTGCATTTTCCGAAACCTGCTAATGGAGAGTGTGTTTGCTCAAGCTTACATTTGGTGCACATGACATTGGCCCAGACATTTGAGGTTGTGAGCCACCNAAAACCTGCTAATGGAGAGTGTGTTTGCTCAAGCTTACATTTGGTGCACATGACATTGGCCCAGACATTTGAGGTTGTGAGCCACCGTTTTAGCACACACAAGAGGTACCCTGTAGGTCTACATGTATTTTTGTCAAAATTGATACTGAACTCACCATTAAATCACACCTACCAAATCTCATGCCTTGTAAATTCCATTCCACCAGCAATTAGCTGACATAAAAAAGGGAAAATAGAAATAATAAAAGGTCCTCACTCATACTTTTTGTTTTCCTCCTTCGACAATCAATATTTTCCTCAACACTCCTCCTCCCAAACATAACATTTCTGATGAGTCTTAGAGACCATTCATCTTACTCATCTAATCAATGTCACCATAGTTGCTGAGAGAATGCTGCCCTCTATGGTCGCATGATAGCGCGTTCACCTATGTGACTTCCAGAGGCATCATTGATATTCCCTGTGTTACTACTTGAGAAGCTTGATCATATTGGCAGTACTTTAACAAACCGTTATAGGATCACACAATTGTTGCATGAAACTTTCATAGCAACAATCACATCATGTAATTCAATTAGAATGCTGCCCTCTATGGTCGCATGGTAGCTCGTCCACCTAGTGACTTCCAGAGGCATCATTGATATTCCCTGTGTTACTACTTGAGAAGCTTGATCATATTGTCAATACATTAACAAATCGTTATAGGATCACACAATTGTTGCATGAAACTTTCCTGGCAACAATCACATCATGCAATTCAATTAGAATGCTACCCTCTATGGACGCATGGTAGCTCGTCCACGTGTGTGACTTCCAGAGGCATCATTGATATTCCCTGTGTTACTACTTGAGTAGCTTGATCATATTGTCAGTACTTTAACAAATCGTTATAGGATCACAGAATCGTTGCATGAAACTTGCATAGCAACAATCACATCATGCAATTCAATTAGAATGGTGCCCAGCTCTATGGACGCATGGTAGCTCGTCCACCTGTGTGACTTCCAGAGGCAATTACATTTACATCCCTGTGTTACTACTAAACAAATTGTTATATGATAAAAAAAAATCCATTAACCTATCATAGCAACAATCATGTTGTAGCAAGTGCAATTCAATCAACTTTTGAACAGTTACTCTTGTGCATTTATGTCTGAAGTCACATTAAACATAAATGCATAATTTGCAGTGTTTTTCTGAAGGATATTTGAAAAATTGGTAAGATGTATTTGCTCGCATCATACAAATCAACACACATTCATGGCTATTTACGGGGAGGTAACATTTATTGCTGTAAATAAAGATGTCCTTGATTATCCCTGAATTCTGAATTTACTTTGTTAGCAGGCAATATTTACATTATCATGAACAAGATATCTTTATGTTTGTATATTCATTTGTTTCTCAATTTGTACTTTAGTTTTGTATACATCAGTGATTGATACACTGTTATTCTTGGAGGTCCTACAAGAAATTGATTAAAAATTGCAAATTTCAGTCCTTGTCACCCTCTGTAAAACATATATTGCGAATATCGATATTTTATCCCTCCAAAGATCCCACTATCCTAGAGGGGACACATCAAGACCAATTGAAGCCAGGTGAGGTATCGTAACAGGTTCAACGATGATAAAAAGCAATTGCAAAATTTTGGCAAATCTGTTTGTCCTTTATTCCATCATTTCCCATGTATTTATTAACAATAATGCATAATTGTCTTCTGTGTAGTTGTGTAGTGAATTGTTGAGTTAGTAATTGATCTCTATGCTGGCTTTGAAAGCTATTGGTTACATGGCAAGAAGGTTTGCAATCAACAGATGAAATGAAATATTTTTTTTTCCAAAATTGACATCTTTTGAAAGTTCTTTTTCATTTTGATATATGTCATGTACCTCCCAACCGTTGTGAAATTTGAGGAAATAAAACATGAAATTTATAAAAATTTCAAAGTTTGATTGGATTGTGTGATCGTTCATGGTGGTTGAAATATGCAATACAATAGCAACCATTTCTTCTTTTTAGCAGTTTTATCCTTATTTTCAGTCAGGAAAGTTGGAAGTGTTGTTTAATTAAATTCTCACCTCCTAGCAATTCAGATGTGCTGATTTAAATTCGACAATTGATTGCAAATCTTATATGTCATTGGTCCCTGATATACTAACCAGAAAAATGATCGTTTTTCTAGTACCGCAGATTACCCACATGTTGCTAGGAGTTGACTTGCCTTGCCGACAGCTATAGTGATAGCTCTCTCTAATAAAAGTATTGCAGACAAAAAGCTGTTGCCAAAATTTAAAAAAAAATTCATTTGAAGAAGCTCAATTGATAATGCTCAATTGATTATCCTCGATATAATAATACAATGTAGATTATCAAATTGAATGTTCAATCTTCAAAGCTTTGCCACTATTCCTATTGCAACGTTCTTTTTGCTTCTATATGCTATTCCCTCGCTTTAGACATTGCGTTATGTCTGATAAAAGTTGCATATTGAAGGTGAATTGTTTCAAAGTTCTTTTTAAATCAGTTATCAATGCCTTAGAAGACAATAAAGGCTTTGACAATAAAGATATTTGAGATTCCTTCTCATATAGATTCATGGAATATTGTACACATTGTACTTAAGTCCAAGCTGACTGTTATTTTGTTAATTTTTGTGGCAAAATGGCATAATGAATTGAATATTTGGAAATAATATTTAAGATATATACATGTATGTCCCCCATTTTGAGAGAGAGAGAGAGAAAGAGAGAGAAAGAAATAAAGAAAGAGAGAGAAAGAAAGAAAGAAAGAAAGAAAGAAAGAAAGAAAGAAAGAAAGAGAGAGAGATAAAGAGCACCCCAATAACGTTATAAATCAATTGAAAATATGATGGTTATTGAGGAGGTCTTCCAATGAGTGTAGAACATGTTGACCCTTGCGAATCTTGGAAATTTCATTACTAACTTTTTAATAGGCACTTGGGGATTTTTAATTGAGACTTGTTTTTGTAAATATTTCATGTGGGAGGTTGACAGGTATGCTACCTTTATTTATTCTGAATAATGTTTATAATGTTTATAATGAAATAGATGTAAAGTATTAGCTTGTATCAAGTATTGCAGTCATTGCAATTGACCAGGGCGGTATTGCATAAAAAAGTTGCATTTAAACACAAGTCAAAGCGCATTTTCAACCAATCAGGAACGCGTGTTAGAACTTGCGTTAAATTTCCTGAGTTTTATGTAATATGGCCCTGGTATACTTTTAATGACAGCAATTTTTTGTCCAAAAGTTAGTGTGCAACAAGCTTAGCGATATAACTCTACATGCCACAGAATCAACTTTTTCCCCTTAATTTCTGAAGTACTGCTTTGACATGCTTTAGCTGTGATAGAACCTTTCTGAAATGGAAAACAAATGGTGGTGATTAAACCAATATTTAGGAAATCATCAATATATCCAAAATCGTTTGCCATAAAAATATTCTGCATGAGGAGCTAAGGTATTGCCATGAATGGCAATATACTATTGGTCATATCATACAATTTGTAGCAGTTGCCATTTCAATTACGACAATTAATGTTTCTATGCTTTAAACACCTTCAGGCTGTACATAATTAACCAAATTAGCTTAATCATAGAGTATTTGAAAGTGTAATATGTTGGTTTGGTATCCATTCAGTTTAAAACATATATGTTGGCTTGATAGTCATGGGGCTTTGATAGCCCCAGATGATATTCGTGACACACATGTTATGGCATAAGTTTGTTTTGAAATAAAGATGGAGTATCTATCTGCTGAAATTAGGGAGAAGATGCAAAATGTGGAAATCACGGAAACCCTGTATCGAGATTTGCAATCAGAGTATTTATCAAATACAGCTGCTAATACCTACATGCCAATCAGTCTTGAATATTGAGGAGATATATGTGCTAACCGATGAATCGATTCAGTGTTCAGTAATGAACTTTCCTGATCGAATGACTGCTACAAAAGTGTTTTGTCTTGCTAGAAAAATTTAATTTAGCCATTTTGTAATTTTTTGTCTAATATCTAATGAATATTCTATAGTGGTAAGCACTATTGAGATTAGGTCAGTTTGGTTGTTAGCCCTGTAATTGATGAAGACATGGATACCATAAATTTATAATCAATCTATATTGTTATTGGTGATGTGTGTGGTATGTATCAGAAATATATTTTTACTTTGTTTCGTCTAGTGGATACATGTAGGTTCTAAATCAGTATTATATTTTTGTTGGGGATATGTGGGCCACAAAATGTCATCCATTTTCACTTCAATTTGATTCATCATTATTTACTCCAAAGTATTGTTTACATCTATTTTATTTATGGATAGTGATTATAACAAGTCACCAGGTATATTTAAGGCCTTTCCATGAAATAATGTCAGATATAGACAAGTATCAATAGACAAAATTTATGAAATAGCAGTTATTTTGTTGTCAATGTCTCAAAATTTCACTTGCAGTTTTGGCCCTATTTTAGATATGTTTGAAATTTGCAGTTGGAAGGTGCTGGCCGATAAAAAAAACACCGCTGTCGCATACAAGATTTATTGAAGTACATACCTATGAGCATACTGGAATCCTTTCAATTTGCAATTAATCTTTTCTTGCAGTACCTACCTGTACTATTAAATTCCTTTTAATTTCTTTGGTTACTCCTTCCAGCATGGACTGAAATGAAGAAAAGCATCTTTGGCTTGCTAAAGAAACTCTTTTTTTCCCATGAAACCATTATCATCATTGCCATCATTTCTGTTTTTACCCGCAATTGTTGTTTTTTTAATTTAAGTTTTCCTATACTGAGCATAACATGGAAGCTGTTTAATTTGTGATCGCAACTTTCTTTAGCGTGGAGTGGCAAAATCTTTTTTTCTTTTCTTAATGAATGGTCGACCATTCAAGAAAACAAGCTTTCCACGTCATGCTCTTTGTGATTGCAAAAACTAAAAAAAGAAATATGGTAGAATTTCGAACTTTATGGATTCATTATGAGGCATTGAAGTGAGGCATAAAAAGATTTGGTCTTTCAGTAGAAAATACAAATGTTATCATACCATTAATCATTCATTTTTACTATTATTTCATTTCGATCAGTCTCATCTCCAGCTGAGTGAAAACACTCTTGAATTTGAAACACCCATTCTGATTGGCCTTGGTATGCATGAAACAATGTTCTAGATTTGCCATTGCCCTCTTCTTTAACCTAGGCATTATGATCAGTATTTCAATTGCTAAGGCTTAATTTCACTGCAGATAAAGACATTGTCTTGTACTTCCCACTTAATTAAACAGCTACAACTTAAAAGGGGACTGTAAGGGAGGGGGATAAATCTGCTACTTTTTTTTTTACTATGCTCACAATCATCATCATTATTACATCCCCATCCCCATCCCCACCAACACCAACACCATCATCATCGTCTTTATCGTCATCATTGTCTGAAGGGTCGCCATCTTCATCATCATCCTCATCATGTTTGTCGTCATTGCATTTATCTCATTCTTGTCACTTTATAAAAAATCTTTATATCTGCAGTCTGGTACATAGAAGAGATACAATAAATTGAATGTTGATTGTATCTCTATTTTACTCGTTTTACCATAGACTTACGATTAATATTTATCGTGAGTTAAATTGTATCTTTTATGTTGCAGGCCCCAGTTTTGGTCAGAACAAGAGAATGTCCTTTTTGTGTGAATGTAGTGTTGAAATTTTTGAACATTTCTTCAAGCGCACCACCTATCCAAAGTAATTGCAATGCGGTAGTGAATAAATGCATGTTGATTTAGTTTCTGCCCTTTAAATCTCCAGCATTTTTTAATGGTCATGAGCAATAAGCACAAGACTGAAAATGCTTCATTGACTACCATGTAATTGCATATTGGTGCAATTTTAGACATTGTTTAATATTGTTTTGGTTTTATAAAATCTCAATCGCCAGATTCTAAATGCGACCTCAATGTTTTATGGTGTACATAAACTAAGCTGTAAAAATATCAGGCTTCAAAATCAACGTTTAGTGCTGTAGAATAGTAAAATTAAAAATATTACCTACGTAGACACACTGTGCAGTAATAAAGCGACAGTGAACGCTTTATTCAATTTTCATAGATATCTTGATAGTGCCTTATAACTTTTTTTTTGCATTCTTTGTTCTTTTTTCATCCATCTGAATGAAATAACTTAAGTCAGGCGGCTTGATTTGAGAATTTCTTAAACAACAAAATCTTAATGTGTAACAATGTCCTTAAATGATCGTCATTTATTTTCTTGACCAATCACAGTGGGCGATCAGTCCTTAAAGATGGCAACGAGCTGAAGAAAGTCTTCCGAGACCGGAGTCAGAAGCAATCAAAGAAGGCCTTGGAGGATGAGCTGTACTCCAGGAGGACCAGCCTTGATGTCAAACTGGGGGAGAGGCTAAAGATGACGGTAAGTACAGTCAAACCTCGTTATAACGAGGGTCTTGGGACCAGAGAAATGATCTCTTTATATCAAAACCTTGTTTTATCAGGGCCAAAATACATTAAAATACAAAGACATAAGACCCTAAAAATTACCTTGCTATAACGAGATTTCGTTTTATCAGTGCTCTTTATAAGGAGGTTGGACTGTATTAAAGGGTATTTGAGGTATAAAAAAAAAACGCAAAATAACTTTATCTGACATGATTTGTATTTAGGGATTTAGAAGGAAATAAACTTCTCGTTCACGTTCGATGCAAGGAACCTGATTCCATGATAGGCTCTGTTTGTGGCTTTTTATATGTATGTGTATTCTTTTAACTCCTTTAAATGTGTGAGCTAGTCTTCTTATAAGTCATGAGAAAACGTAAAATTTTTAAGTTTCAATACTCTAAAAACTGAACACCTGATTAATTTCATGAGATGTTTAAGGGAGTTTATGTGTGCTACCAACTAGCAAATTGTTAATTTTAGCCTTAGATACCATTTACGAAGGAGTGACTATAAATGGGAAGGGTTAATGTTTGGAACCTGTTCTTTGATTGACCTTCCACTCTGTAGGGAAATGAACAAAAAAGTGTAAGGAAACATTTTAGGAGCTGTGTCCATGTTCAATCTGATGACCCGTGTATAGTACTTATAATTTCGGGGGTAGTCTGGGAGCAATAATTAATTAAAGGGATTCTGGGGAAGAGAGGTACTGCAGTAAGATCAACATGGATAATCAAACTGCAGACCTCCCAACCATTACCAATTTTGAGGAAAGAATATGATCAGTTTGGCTATTTTTAGAGAGTTTCAATGTCATTTCAGAAGAGTTTTCCCATTTTGCTTGATAAGTTATACTACACAGTTCTATGGAAAAGAGGATTTCTTTCCTCTTTTTCAGCAAATCATGCCTCTTTTACTGTTAAATGGGTGGGTGGCCTGAAACTTGGAGAGCTGCTATAAATGACATTAAATTTCTTAAACGGAAGTTAAAGGAGGGGTAGTACTGATTGGAGAAAACTGGGTTTATGGTTTATATCGTTCAAATTTATAAATATCTACGCCAGGAGAAGAAGAGGCTGGCTTTTAACATCCAGAAGATGCGACCGTAGCTCTAACCCGCTGCGCAAATTTGCAACTGTTCCAAATAGCTTGATTTCAGACACAAAAGGGCAAAATTAGTTTTTAGGACTTTCCATCATGTTTTCATTAAAGACATTGTCACACATTGTTGCAGTTGCACAATTTAAAAAAATTCTCAAACCAAGCTGTCTGTCCTATCTAAATATATTCAGATAGATGAAAATCAACAGAGGATCCAAAAATAAAGAAAGTTATTCATGCACTATCAAGATATCTATGTACATTGAATTAAAGCGTAAGGATGACGCATTAATTCCTGTACAAAGCCTATGGAGGCGACGTTTTAGATTTTCGCTTGTTTCAAGCACTAAACGTTGATTTTAAAGCCTAATATTTTCCCAGTTTAGTTTATATGCACCATCAACCTTTCAGATAACCTCTAGGATCTGGCAGTTGAGAATTTTTTAAATGAAAACAATGTCTTTAACTGAACCAATAATTTTGTACATATTGTTTAAATTATTCAATTTCTCTTCTCTCTCTCTTTGCCACCAGGAGGAAGAGGAAAGCTTTAAGAATCTGGAAACGCTGGAGAAAGCTGCTCTCCAGCCAGAGTTCATGAACGTAACGCTTAAATCACGGTCTGGATCAGGAAAGTCGTGATTGGCAACCCCTTCAGAATCTTCCATTTGAAACCGAAAAAGACTAAAAGATGAGTTGAAGAGTATTTATATGAATATATATTCAAATTTGCACCAGAGAAGACAGATATCTGTTGCATGGATACCTGCAGGATTTTTTTTTTAATGATGGATACAAGTAAGGACCAGCAAGTTGACTTTCTTTGGACAGATTCATCTTATGAGAGCACTTTTTGTATTATTTGGTATTAAGAGATTGTGCAACTTCGGCTGTTTGACTTCCATAACAGAACTAATGATATCGACAGAGTTGAGAGTAGAATCACAAATGAATTGCCTTTTATACATCATACCTCATCAGGCGGCCATCGTTCAGAAATTTGTCAAGTTTGATAGGTAGTGCTTCAAGCTTAACCACATTCTCTGTCTCGTTTTGAGCCCCTTAGTATTGTCAAATTAATTTCTGCGTCATTGCAAAATTGATGAATATAGTGCAAATATTCAAAGCTGTGTCTTCTTAAAGGTGTTAATTAAAGTATACACTTTGTCAGGTGATCACCCAGTTTACAGAAAGGTTACCGGTGTTGTCCAGAGTTGTGTGTACCTTTACGAACAGCTTTATGAAACGATGCTGGTGTATAATTTATTTCTTAATATGGCGCGAAGGTTACTTAAGTACAACATACATTGCCAAGCTTACTTTGCAGTTCTTACTCGGACCAGTTAGAGTAATAAAGATTTTTCTATTGGTTGGGTTAAGACATTGGTCTCCAGCCTCAATGCGAGGCTAAAATTGATGCCAGCTTGGCATCGAGAGCCAAGATTTATAACGATGCACTTTGTGGACAGGATTCGGTGGAATTTGAATTCCAGTTACAATAGTGTCACTCCAACTGATCATTTGACTCCTGTTTGTGCTAGATTGTGTACCTTGGATTAAAGGATCCTCTCATTCTAATCAAAAGTACCATCTTTTGTGTTCTTATGAATCAGTATAATTATGCAATCTGAATCAGAACAAGAATAATAGTGAAAAAGAGATCAAGATTTATCACTCTTTTTTTCAACAGTTCTTCAGCATTCCTGCTACGTTAGTCACATATTCGAATGCCAGTTCCTCGAAATGTTGACAAAATTATGATATGCCTTACTCTCTGAAGAGAATTTATGATTAAAAAATATATTATCCACTAAAATTGTGAATCAAAAGTTGATAACAAATGCATTTTATTTATAGTATTGATGAAATCAGTTGTACCAAAGTACAAATTTATATTTGGAGAAATAACAACTGTAAGTCTGTTCTATGCAGTTTTGTATTATGATGTGGTATAAGGGTAATAACTTTGTTATATACTTCACAAAGGGGTAGATGGGAAGGAGAAATAGATAGCTGTAGTTGTTAAAATAAAATGTAGTTAATGATAGTATGCTCTCTAGATCAATACAAATGCAGGGACTATAATTTGGGTAAAAGATATTGCCTTAATATTTACTAAATGTAGGTAGATGTAGATAATTTAATGTGTTTAATGGGTTGTTGCTCAAAAGTTGCAATTGATCGCAAGTTGCAGTTGATCGGAACGCGCCAATCAAAATCATTGTTTTATGCGCGTCTTCATAAACGTGCATGCCGTGTGCGAATGAAAATGCGCGTTGCAATGTGCAAATTTGCAGTTAATTTGCAGTTGATTTTGAACAACACCCCCTAAGTCACCATCAAGTCAAGGAGGTATTGGGTGATATTTCCATAAATCAGTTCATATGTTCTGGACGCATCAAATGCCCTATTCGCTATCCTTCATTGATACTTTATTAATAATTGTCAAGTTGAGCAAAAATATTTGGTCATTAACAAATAAAGAAAATCATGGTTGAACAATTATCAAATATGTATGTGAATTCTCACATTCCTGTAAATGAGGTTGGTGTGATATTTTATTTCATCCCACTGTTTGATTTGAAGGATATTATTTTGTGAGACAACCAAGATGGCTCTCACAATTGAAAACCTATATTCAATCAAATACATATGTATATCCATTCCTCATTATTCAAACCATTCTCATTATGCATTCAGCCCAGTACTTTATATCAATGTATATTTTCAATCATTTTTTTCTATTTGCAGTATTTATTATATATATATATTTACATTGATCTAAGTACTAGTAATGAAATACAAGAAAATTGAAGAATTATATCTGTGCATTAACTCTTTCGCTACAAAATTTCAATTTCCAAATTCCCTCTATCTGTACGGAATAAAGTGCAGGAAAATATGGAATATATAGGGAAAGCATTGTAAGTTTGTACTTTGTGTTCAGACAGAGAGCCGCTCTTACCGGCTGAAAACAAGGTCAGAGGCCATGCAGATTAGCGAACGATATATTATATGCAAGCTTCAGTGGGGGATCCCTGTATATCCTTGTATGTTTACAGTGATGTCAGCAAGCCGTAAATAGTGGCTTGCAGTTCAATCTGTAGTTCAATCTGACATCGGCGCGCCGTAGAGAAAGAGTGAATTCTGTTTTACAATGAAATACTAGTAGTCACTTTGAGCAGAACGGACAAAGGCGTAGGACAGAGTAAACAACTTCAATTCGTGCATTAACAATATCTAGATGGACACAAAAGAGTTTCATCCTCTCTTATTCTGCCGAGAAATGTTGAACACCTCGCTGTGAATGAACATGGAAGCTTCTTTCTTTTGTGATCATGAAGGTATCGTAAAGGCTTGAATGAAGTTTGTCCCAGTCCTTGGTCCCTTCTGCTCACAGTGATCAGTTCCTTCACAGACTATTGTACCTCCACAGTTGATATACCTGCATGTTTTTTTGGTGAAAATCTACATTTCTTTGAGCACTGCTTCTCTAATTGTTTTTTCTTTGCCCTTGTGTAAGCATGGACTTTATAGTGTGGACTATCAACAATGATTATTCCTTTGAAGTTAGATACCTGCTGACAGATATGGACTTTGTGCCCGAAGGTAGAAAGATCAGGTGATCTCAATCCGAGATGTAAATCATCTCTGTCAGATCTTGGCTCAAGCTAAAAGATTTGTTATGTAATGTTGCATGACATGAGAGCTGAAAATGTTTTTCCTTTTTTTTTAATCTATGGGTGTCATTTTTGCTTCAGATGAATAAATATTGTCAGAGGAATAAATAGTGTTGGAAGTACATGTTCAATAACTCCATTGTGTAAATTCCATGTCATTTTTCAAATTCTCAGTGTGAAATTTTCAAGGACGTTTTCATGCCTCCATCAAATATTATAATAGTTGAGGTTTTTTTGCCTTTGTGACATCTGATAATTTATCTTTTATATATGGTAATCTTTATGTAATCTATCATGTGCAGTGAAAGTCAGAATATTTTGCTACCTGTTATCACTATAAAAGAGCAGAGAAATAATATTCATGCAAAAAAGTTAGGGATCACCATCAAATTTGGATATAATTTTTTTTATGCAGTTCTATGTTTCTAAAAATACCCCCAAATGCAGCTGCTTTGCATGATATCAGACACACAGTAATTATTTTCACACATAAGTGATTTCAGTTGTTCACGATGTTTCTCCCTTCACTATAAATCCCGAAGAGAGTGAGAAATACAGTGAAAAAATGATCCATAAGATATTTATTTCTTGAAGCTGTTCAATAATACATTGTACCTACATGCATTATTTTAGTAACAAAATACACAGACCCTAACATCACAGCGCAGTATAGTTTATCCATATAGTGGCCGCGCTATATAAATAAATAAATTATTATTATAATTAGTGTATATGATCCAGTGATACCATCGTTCTGACATTTTTAGTGATAACATGTAATAAAAAATTCTGACTTGCACTTAATCTTTTTTTTCAACTCTGAGTCTGTTTTTTTTCTATACTGATACACTGGCACATTTGGTTACTTTTTGATAGACCACTTTTATAGTGTATTCAAATTTATTCATGTTTGCCCCAGCGTTCAAGAAGTAATGAGAGTATAATATTCAGAATAATACTTGCATACATTAATGTTGATAGGATGGACAAATATTGTAGCTTGACCAACCTAGCAACAGCCACTGCATGCTATCCACATTGATGAACAAATAGTTAGTCATTGTGCATTTGATCATAGAGATACAAAGAGCGGTTTGATATAGAAGCTTGCATAAAATTTGAATACATTACTAAAGTAGTCTATTGCGTTAAATGGACATCACTTTCACTATCCAATGTAGGAAACTTCCAGTCGCGAGACGTTTTGATACTCTTTTCCAACTCGGTTTTTCTTAAATATACAATCCAAAATTAATATGTGATATTAATAATAATTGAGTCATGCTTCCAATGATTTTCGAAAATTGCTTGTCTTGTAAATTAATGTATGATACAAACAAAGTGATTCTATAGCCTTCCAATCTTTATGATTATGTTATGATATTGTTAAAGAAGAAGTGTCCATTATGATTCAAGCTTTATGTTTATCAAATACTGCGTCATATCCCCAATACAGTGTGTCCTAATAAAGATTACAAACAGATTTCTTCATTGATAACTTAAGAAGTAATATGTTTATGTCTGATACTCTGAAAATATGTTTTATCGAAAACCTCATTAAGTTTGGTTTAGTGATCACAGAGGAATGTATGGAATGACCACATTATCAGCTTAAGTAGCAAAACAAAAATTATGATTGTATCTAACCTTTTTTTCATGCAAGTCTGCAAAAGCTTTCTTAAATAATTTCCTTCATTTTGCTTCTGTCTTCTATCTAACTCAATTTGCAATTCTGAATCTGATTTGATTTGATTTGATTTGATTTATTCGTCAGTAGCAACATACATGACTGGATAACCCATGAAAGCCGACATGGCTTATTTCCAATGGGGTCCATGATCAATTTATAAATTCCTTTGCTGGAGGATAATGTGTGTAATTTTCACATGGGGAGAATTGCATTTTTAATGGCACATTCTTAATGATTTTTCAAAGCAGATTTTATCTAGGTATTGTGCTAAGTATACCTTCTATATGATATTCTTTCTTCATTATGATTTATCCAGAGTATATCCTATTAGCTTTCTGCTTTTATTTCTATATATTATGTTCAAAATACATATTCTGAATTATGTTGTCTAATACATACATTTATATGATTTAATAAGATTATTATGTTACGTTTATTTTTGGAGGTGTCCAAGTGTATGGATCTTAACAAGCGGCTGTAATTGGTAAATAAAAGACGAAGAAAGGAAAGTGTTCCTTTTTTTGTAAATGCAAACATAGTAACTGTCTTTCACTTTGTTTATTAGATTGAAATTGCAGTTGAAATTCTTTTCTCTCCCATTTTGGTAATAATTCTCTTAGTCAGGATATTGTTCATGATGACATGAGTAAATCTTGTTGAGGTGTAGTGTAAGAAAAACATGGCTCATAGGGACATGATATGAGTAAGAGAACGAGAGAAATAGATTGATTGTTTAAAAAAAAAAGAAGAGTTTACCCAAAACTAATAATCTTTTAACAGACGAAAAAAAAAAAAATTGGTGAGCAGACCCCAAAAAATTGAAGTTCAAATAAGAGTAAAGAATTTGGGAAATCAGTATAAATTTTCACATGTGTTGCCAATTTGATGATGTTAACCATCATTTAAAACATTATATATATGGTGCAAAATTCATTGTTGTTTCTACAGAAAGATACAAAGGTTGTGTTAACGTAAGCATGTAAATAGGGGATCTATACATCTATCATGATGATATATTGTTAAAGTTTTAGGGGTAATAAGTAACGTTTTATAAAAATTGGTAATTGAATACAATAAGTGGTCAATTGTGCTTCTGTGACATCACCATTTACCACTTTAAATATTAAACATTCTTAACTTTCTTACTAGTTTTTTATCTATATTTTCAAACTTTTACATTTTATTCATCTGATATTTCTGCTCCTGTTTAACAGGAAGTATTTTGGGTAGACCATTCTTTTAAGTCAGGGAGAGAGAGAGAAAAAGAGAGAGAAAGAGGGAGAGAGAGAGAGAGAGGGAGAGAGAGAGAGATAGAGGATGCAGGATATTTCTTGTGAATATTCTGATTTTATTACCACTATGACAATGACATTGAGCGGTATCACAACAGAGGTGTGTAATTACGTTTGTAACATTTATCAGGTTCACCGGACAAGGCGGAAATAATAGCACATCCAAGCAAACATCCGCAACAACCCTGATCCTAATGGGTAATTTTTTTTATTGTTCAGAATATTGGCTGTATCTCATACAAATATGTACTTCCTTGTGTACTTTCAATGGGTCGCCTGAACCCGGGTCCTGTTTAGAGCTCTTTTGTCTCAATTTGTGGCCATAAGGGCAAGATGAGATCATGATACCCTT
>BQKZ01004773.1:37301-67963 GCA_036244855.1 Temnopleurus reevesii | reverse complement strand
TTATGAATAGCGGTCCTTATGAATAATTTTTCGTTATGAATAGCGAGCGGACCCCATGTTTGTCTTTCCGTTTACGCCCCACAATCGAAGTTGATTATTACAACATTTTAGGTGTAGATCGCGATGGTGGTGACATTGCTGACGACACGAAAGGATGGTGGTGACATTGCTGGCGACAGATAGCCTTTCGCGTTGACTTGTGCACAAAATCAAAGCATAGACAGCGACACGAAAGGATGGTGGTGACAGATAACACGATTTGTCCTAAGTTTTAATAAAGGTTTTAGTCAGCAGTCTTTGTACACAAAATGACGTGCCAGGGTGGTGTAGAGAGCTAGAGGTGGTGTATTTCGTGATTGGGCTGGTGTCTTATTATTATTATTATTTATTCGGCAAATTCAAAACAAAACAATTACAATTTACAGTATAGCCTTAGGTAAAGGATACAGAGATACAAGAATCAGGCAAAGGAATAATTAATTAAGACCTGCAGTTGGTTTGAGAGGGCTGCGGGGGCGTGGAAAAGGAGAACTTAATCTCCATAACCCGCAGGTTTTCCATCCCAACCATCTCACACCAAGTGCTGGTGAAGATACGTAAATACAAATATTAGTATACATCAGGAATACAATGTGAGCTGTATGATTCATCAAAATGACTATCCAGAATTATTTAGAGGTTCATATGTGGAATCGATAAGTATATACTGTATTGGAAATGATAATAAATTTTATTAAACACATATTATGAATTCTTGTCGAAATATTGAATAATTATGTTTAGCAAAATATATTTAAAAGCCTCTTTAACCCCCTGTAAGTTCTGGTGCCAGTAGATGTGTAATTGACAAATCAAATAAACCAATGAGAAGTATTCATTGCATGTTGAGACTGAGAGTGCTAATCTTATCGCAATCAGTATCCTGAAAATTCCATGAGTTTGCAAGACCCCAAAACAGAACAAATGATCGTAAATCACTTGTCTGTCAAGTTTTCTTATGACAGATTAATTTGACATACAAATTAATAAACATTTTATTTATTTCTCTAATTCAGGGTGCTGCATAACTTTTTTAAGCACTTGCCCAGTCAGGCAAGCAATCTTAGAAGTGGCTTAAAATCACTTGCCTGCAAGGAAATTTAACTTGCCTGAAAAAAGGTAATTAATACTTTGTTTTAATGTTTGAAGTAAAATATGGTGTTATCGCTTGAATTGCCAAACCCCGATAAGATTGACTAGGCTATGTTTTCATTTTTTTCAACCATTTAGTCACCTTTCCGACAGTGACTTTTACTTACCACAAGTGCTTATGTAGCACCCTGCCCAGTTAATATACAAGTTTTAGTTCTTTTACCTCAGATAGCCTGTAAAGGATAATTTCCCTGGAATTATCGTGCTCTTATTGAATGAAGACAAATCAGATAAACAAACTATGAAATTTTGAGCAAAAATCAAACAACCCATTCAAAAGTTAATGAATTTTCAAAGTCACAGAGATAAAACGATCCCTACCAATGATGGAGATCCTTGTGATCGGCAAATTCAACGGAAACAGTAATTTCATGTCAGACAACTCCTCATTTAGTCTGTGTACAAAATTTCACATTTTCTTCTTCTGGGGGAAAAGTCGTCAAAATGCTTATTTTTGGTTGGGAGTACATGTACAGTGTTTCTTCATCGATTCTGCATGTAATTTTTTTGAAGAATCATGTTGCAATATTACTCTAAATTTTACATCAATAAATTTTTAAAAATTCAATGTACAACGTTAATAATGAGTTGTCCGACATGACATCACAGATTCCATCGATATTGCCAATCACACGGATCTCCATGAGCGGCAGTGATCGTCAAATCTCTATAAATTTGAAGATTCATAACTTTTGAAAGGTTTGTCCTATATTGCTCTTGTCTGATTTTGCTCAATTTTTCACAGTTTGTTCATTGGATTTTTCTTCATTTTACATGTATGAGACCATTCCTATTCCAGGGGATGGTTCTGGTTTATGACATGAAAGCAAACTTCATTTTTATGCCTCCGCCACCGTAAGGTGGTGCCGGAGGCATTATGTTTTCGGGTTGTCCGTGCGTCCGTCCAGACCTTGTTACCACAATAAGTTCAGAACCGCCTGACGGATATTGACCAAACTTGGCTCAAGTATGTATAAGCATATGAGAATGAACTGATCAGATTTTGGGTTAAATGGGTCAAAGGTCAAAGTCACAGGGCCAAAAAACTTGTAAAAAATCACCCAAAATAGTTTGTTACCGCAATAAGTTCAGGACTGCTGTACAGATTTTGACCAAACTTGGCTCAAGTATGTATAAGTATGTGAGGATGAAGTGATTAGATTTTGGGTACAATGGGTCAAAGTTCAAAGGTCACAGGTCAAAAAAATCGTAAAAAAATCACCCAAAATAGATTGTTACCGCAATAAGTTCAGAACTGTTTTACAGATTTTGACTAAACTTGGCTCAAGTATGTATAAGTATGTGAAGATGAACTGATTAGATTTCGGGTTAGATGGGTCAAAGGTCAAAGGTCACAGGGCCAAAAAACTTGTAAAAAATCACCCCAAAAAACTTATTACCGCAATAAGTTCAGAACTTGTGTACAGATTTTGACCAAACTTCTCTCAAGTATGTATTAGCATGTGAGGATGAAGTGATTAGATTTTGGGTTACATGGGTCAAAGGTCAAAGGTCACAGGGCCAAAGAAACTTGTAAAAAATCACCCAAAAAAGCTTTTTACCGCAATAAGTTCAGAACTGCTGTACAGATTTTGACCAAACTTGGCTCAAGTATGTATAAGCATGTGAGGANCAATTTCTTTCAAATTTAGTGTATAGCTTAATTATGTATAAGCATGTGAGGAAGAACTGATGAGATTTTGGGTTCACAGAGTCAAAGGTGCCCAAAATTTGAAAGATGTTTTTTATTTCTGATGGCATGGAACAATAAAACCGTAAATATCTGTCTGATTGCGTGATGGCGGAGGTATAGATTTCGACCGTGCGCGGTCGAGGATTCATCTAGTTTATATTCTAGAAATATATTTTGTCTACTTTTACAAACTTCTCAATAAAATTCCTTTCTCACTCTGAATCTTTGATAGTTATTATTTTTACCGATGATGTTCTTTCTAACACAGGTGGTGCTCTATGTGCTAGATTCCTGAAGGCTTTGTACGAGCACCACCTGTGTTCCACACCGGAATCTATGCTACAACCATGGGGATGGCTGATTTGCTGTCAATACACACTTCTGTTACAATATACCTACCAATCATACTGTTCTCAAGTAAATCTTTTTAAAGGGTATTGACCTAAACTAACTTTATCTGTCATGATGTGCATTGCTGGTTAGGGAGTAAGAAGCAACTAAACTGTTGTTCGCGATCAAATTAGGCTCTGTACATCCCAATTAGGCTCCGCGCGAGCCTTTTATCTATGTGTGCGCATTATGTGTTCGTCCCATTGTTTTACTGGGTGAACTAGTGTTTGTACCAGTTGTTTACACGAGAATCTGAAAACTAAGCACCTCTTTAATGTCATGGGATCTTTATGTGATTTGATTTTATGTATACTGTCAACTAGCAGATTTTTTTTTCTGGCCTCAGATACCCTTTAAAGTAATATTATAGGGCATGTTTAACAAGTGAAATGCTGCTCTGTCTAATGATTTCAACTTTTGTCTTCACATCTACAGGGACACATTAATCAACAAAAATGAGACTACTTTCCAGTATTCAGAAGGCCATGCAGGTCTCACCTTGCCAAAGACTTTACACATTCAGTGTTCTCCAGAGAACTCACTTGCTTCTCAAAACACAGCAGATGCTGTTTCCATTAACTAGTCCAAGATGTCACCATGGACTGCACAATTCTTTCCTCTCCATCTCAAAGAACACAACAAGAGAATCCTCTGCGATGAAGCTGAGCTCCGTGAACCCATGTCTGAAGAATGGATGCTCTACTTCTGGTGGATTCAACCCATCCTCCAGACATTTTTCAAGAGGGAGAGTGCAAATGAGTGAGCTTGGGGATGATGGAGCAACCACAGGATCTGATTTTGATGCTAATACTCCCAAGAGAGAAGGGGAGTTGTCGAAACATGGGAATCTACTGAGAAGTCCCAAGCAGCGGTTTGTTCTGACTCCCAGCCTAGCACGAACCATCAGAGAATGCATCTGGCCAGGGGACAGTCTGAAAGATGAGACGGCTACTATTATCTCTGCTAATGAAGGTGCAATTTTCATAGTAATTCGAAAGTTTTTTTTTCACAAACAGAAGGTGCTTTTTTCAAAATAAAGAAAAATTGTTTGACAAAAGTTTTATTGATTGCATGTAATTTTGATAATTAGAATATGTATTTTTGTTAATATTCCCAAACCATTCTCATGAAACTGGGCTCAGGCATTATGATGCGAAGTATTCCACATAATTGATTACTGTCTCTCACTATTTATCTTGCACTTCTCTCTTCTCTGCTATGTGTCGGGTATGATTTACCCGACTTCCTCACACTGTAGTTGTGCTTTGAGCATTACTTTTCATGCAAACGTCCAAATCAATGATATTTTCTATCATTAATCCAAACGCCAGTGGTGCTAAATGAAATATGACAAAGACAAGGAAAATGAAAAGTATTAGTGAAAATTAATAATCATAATAAAAAATAATTAGATTTAATGCAATTATCAACTTCGTTTTGCTCATGGTATATACAATTCTGTTGATAAAATATAATTTTCCAGGTATTCCTGATTCAATTTTTTTTAGTAATAATGTGTGGAGCCTTACAAAATCTCAGAACTACAAGGAGCACCACCCATGCTCCACTTCCTCAATGAACACTCTATTCAGCCCCTCCTGCATCAATTTTTATTGTTTCACCATCTCTCACATCTTTTAACCAATCAGGTCCAGGCTTCATGTCCAGAGAGCTGCTAGAGAATGGTGCTTCTCAGGTCCTTGGCCTGTGCAGACATGAACAGTTCTCTCCCATCCTAGAGGAGATACGGGAAGCAGAGCCTGAACGATTCCAGTGGCAGCATGCGGACATATATCAGATGCAGTACATAGGTGATAGGATTATTGTTCCTCCGATAGCAAGGATAGAGGATGTCTTTCGAGACATAGATTCAGTGGCCTGGGAAGATGGTGAGTGGATTCAGATCAATATCATGACTATCATTGAGATGGAGAATTTGAACTAGACATTTTAAAAAGACATTGTCACACAGTACGATTTGTGTTTTTAAAAACGATCAAATCAGGCTGTCTGACTGATGTAAGTGAAGAGATTTCCTAACTTGTTATAATTTTTCTTATTTCCAGGGTGGTATTTCACCAAGATACAAAAGACTTAAAGTACAACTTTACTCACGACTGGTACCAGTTCTTGAGCTGAATGATCAAGAAGCTTTTGCGCATTAGATTTGTTAACATACTTTAACTTTAAGAATGATTTGGTAAAACACCGCCCAGGTTATTCCAACCGTAATACTTCATTATTATTATTATTATTATTATTCAATACCATCATTTCTTGCAGGTTAAAAAGAAAGATTTTTGTTATCCCAAGAAATGTTATTTTATTTAGCAGAATGACCTGTCTATTATATACTGATATGCAGGATTCGCAATGCCATGGACTAACAAACTGTTGATTACAGGTCTTGAATCTCTTTGTTTTTAGGTAGGGTTGATCAACATACATACAGTACATAATTTTGCCATTTGAAGTTTAATCTCTTGGGACCACCAAAATATGTATGACTTTAAGGAGAGGTAAATAATATAGGTTTTGTTACTGACTTTTGTTACTGACTTTTATAGCATGCTTTACATTATTCCTTGTCATACCCTTACATTTGTAGATATTGGAATCAAGGTGATTGGAGCATTGCCTCNATAATATAGGCTTTGATGATATGTTCCAATGTTTGACTTACATAAATTTGATTTATTATGTTTTGTGTTAATAATTTTTTAATAAGTCCAATCGATTAATCATCCACTACCCTGATTTTGTTACTGACTTTTATAGCATGCTTTACATTATTCCTTGTCATACCCTTACATTTGTAGATATTGGAATCAAGGTTATTGGAGCATTGCCTCAGGATGGTGAGAGGAAGCAAGCCTATGTTCTAGCCAGTCTTATCCTTGAGAGACTCTCCATGTTCAGCTATGGCCGTGTGCAGCTCAATCTATTCATGAGCAAGAATTGCTATAATGTAAGTAGATATACGCGGAAAAATAAGTTATAACCCGCCGTTCTTAATTGATTTGTATTCTCACCTCTTTACAAAGTTCCATAAATCATGTTTCTCCATCAAGTTTAGCACAGATAAAACAATAAAGATATCCTATGAGTTTGCATCACAACCCCCCTAAACCTTACTTACTGTAAATGACATTCAAGTTTGCATTATATATGTGAGATGTGATATTTTGTCCATAATATCCATACGCATCGATCTGTCACATGATGACCAGTTGTGATGATGACCAGTCACAACACATTTTAAATCCAGTGACTGAGCATTTATGACTAATTAGAAAAATAGGAAGAAAATGTTATGCTTCCTACCTGAAAATAAGATTATGTGCCCCCAAATCAACATAATTCGTCATTCACATCACAGATAATGCCCCCAGGATATTTGATTTGTTTTCATTTTTTTCAAGTGTGAAAGTTGTATATTGTCTTCTCGGCTCACTCTCATAATCTATCGCTTCAAATTATCAAGTGGCATGCATGAAACAATTTTTTTGATGAAATCTTCAAAGTGAAAAGGCATTCCAATTTTATGTCAGTGTACTTAGATATTGGGTTATCTGTATGCCCATGCAACAGTCTTATGTTTGTACATTTGGTTCATTTTGAACATTGATGTAATCTGTCAAAAGTTTTTAAAGATTTACAGAACATTAATGTAATCTGTCAAGAGTCCCCCCCCCCCCAAAAAAAAAGAAGATTATCATAAGAATTGATTCTATACAACACATTAATGCATTATCATATTTCAGAAATGTTGATAGATTTATTCTGAGATTTCATTCTTGTACCATTTTCGAAATGTTAATCACTGTCTACATTTATCAACTGGTCTCTTGACAAACTTTACGTACACCATTTCTTCTTCCCATATGTAGACATTGATTCACCCTCCAGGGAATATGAAGAGCTATCGTGCCTTATCAGCTCTTTACCAAGTCTCTACCGACATTCAACTCCTCCACAATGTAAGTACAATCAACAAACTTTATCAATGATACGCATCGGTTATAACCAATAATTTCCTTACTCTGTTTTTATACTACAGTGGAAACTCGGTATAAAGAGATCTGATATAAAGAGGTAAATAATCTGGTCCCAGCTCTTAATAACTTATTGTTTTTTAACTCTGCTACAAAGAGATTACTGCTATAACACAGTATTTTTATGGTCCCAAGCACCGCATTATACTGAGATTCCACTGTATTACACATTACACATAATGTAAAGGGTATCAAAGCAACGTGGTGTAGTGGTTCTAACTTTTATGTTGCCACCAGAGGATCGGGATTAGAGTCTCAACCATGACGTTTATTTCCTTCAGCAATTTAATCAACATGGTGCTGCACTCAACCATGATGTGGTAATTGGGTACGGACAGGAATATGTGTTCTCTGAAATGCATAAGCACCTCATATGGGTTATTGCTAAAGCCAGTTTAATTAATAAATAATGCTTTGGTAGTAGAATGCTTGGGGACTTCTGTCGCTATATTACAACTGCACATTATTAGTTATTATTGATCATTAGAATTAAAATGAATAGGTATCATTGATCTGTTTAGTACATTTGGATATCTCTTTCCAGGTCAAAGTATGCATTTTTTGATCTACTTGAATCAACTACTTATTCTGGTGATGGGTGTTCTGAATTTTTGTCAATTAAAGACATTTGCATACATTTTTGTTGTTCTCTAGTCAATGTCAAGTTGTTCAAGGAAACGCATGGTTTTATTGTATTCTAAATTATCACTGCTGTGTTTAAAATTACATGTGTATGAAATTATAGATTGAAAGGGGATTCTGAACTCGGACTCATTAAGAGCATTTCAATTTTATTGGTTTTGGAGCCGTTTAAATTTTTTTGTTGATCAGTTAAAGTGAATACCTTTAAAGAAATGATGTAGGATGGGAGGAATTTTACGAGTAATGTCATCTGTGTCAGGAGAATCATATTTGTTGTAGTTGATGGTAATGGTAATTCATTCACAACTTTACATAAATCTCTATATGTAATTTTATCCAGGAACCTGTGGTGTCTTTCAAGCTACCACGCAAAAGGCCAAAGTTAAATGTGAGTATGAATGGAATTTTTCAAACTATTCTTGCCCTATTATTTTTCTGTGATTAAAATCAAGGTTTTCAAAACTTTGCACAAAATACATCAGTCTTTATATTATGTTATTATGTTATGATAGAGTAAATCTTTATCTTGCAATGTGCTATTCCTTTGTGTTGACAGAAAGAAAGAAAGTTAGAGAATAAGAAGGAAGGGGAATGTTAAGACTTGGTTAAACTTGGTTGCCAGGTTTTTCAAATGCCCAGAAATTTCCTGCTCTAGGTATTTCTTACACTATCATATAAATTTCTCCCAATCCTTTTGAGGAAAGAATATGAACATTTGACCATTTTGAGAGAGAGATTCAGCACCCCTTTGAATAGGTTTTCCTATTTTTCTCAACCGATCTACCACACAGTACCATTGGAAATGTTTTTTTTTTAATTGAATTTTTTTGTTATCATTCCTATTTTTCAGTTTGATCTATATCGATTGAGGAGTCTGTCTATATGATTGAATCTTTTGATATTACCTGTTATTAGTCATGATAGCATTTGTCTGGTGTTATCTTTACCTACTCAGACTGCATCTAACATTGAGAAGAAGCTAGACGACCTGTGTCTAGTCCAGATCACGCCCAAAAGAGATCTATTCAGTCGGCATCAGATGGAGCAGTGGGAGGCCTTTATCTTTGTCTTCTTCATCAGACAGGCACTGGCAAGACGCAGGGAGAAGCTAGAGAAAATTATTGAGTAATTACCCACTTTTTTCATCATCAATATAGTTCTGATATATAGCCTTATTAAATATATCTATTTCAAATCATAATATTTCTTTGGTTCAATACCAGCTTTTTATTGAATTCATAGTTTTTGATTGACCATCAATATTGTAAACTTTATAAATGGCTGATGCCATTTAGTTTTCATCATATTCAATAAATATAACAAATATGAAAATCAAAGTTTTGTTGTTGAAATTTTTACAAAGAGTTTCTTCTGATCCACTTACGGTTAAACCAGAAAACAATTAAGCATTTATATTCACTGAACTGTATTCATAAGTAACAGAGACAGTTGAAGTGTTTTTTGCTGCAATTCCAATTATTTTAATCAGTGATTTTTATCTGTCTATAAAGAAAACTTTTCTGAATAAAACAAAGTCTGAATTGTAAATTTTAAAAAAATAAATTTTCATCTTTCCTCTTAGGGCCTGGGCTCCAGGCAGTGCTGACGTGATCTCTGAGTTTGGCTACACCAAGAAGACAAATGTAGGCGATGTGAGTGGAGACGACCTCTTAGCACTCTTCTGTCGCATCTGTAAGCTGGACAACTTCAACGGTGCATGGATGGGGGAGGAGGTGATGGGATGGTCTTCTGGAAGACATCAGGATATGAACACTATGGAACTCACCCAGGCGCTCGGCACGGTTCATCTAACATGATCGCGTTCATGTAGCAAACATCAGCACACGAACACTATGGAACTCACCCAGGCTCTCGGCTCGGTCCATCTAACATGATCATATTCATGTAACAAATATCAGCACATGAACACTAGAACTCACCCAGGCGCTCGGCACGGTCCATCTAACATGATTGCATTCACATAGTAGAATGTAAGATAGCCGTTAAGTGCTCTTGGAAGACATCAGGACATGAACACTATGGAACTCACCCAGGCTCTCGGCACTGTCCATCTACCATGATGGCATTCACGTAGCAGAATGTAAGGTAGCCATTAACAGCTCTTGGAAGACATCAGGACATGAAACCAACTCGAGCCCTTGTAATAGTTCATCTTACATGATGACATTCAGAGCTTAGGATGGTTGGACAGTGCTCCGAGGTCACTTCCACCCTCAATGCGATTCAAATCTGTAGCATGAGAACATTTTCGGACAGGACATGGCATAGTATATGGCTGATATTTGCTGCATTACAACATTCAGATGTAAAGCTGTAATGTGTTCTGCTAGTAGGTATGAATTGCCTACCATTGTAGCAGCATATGTCGTATTAAATGTGTCAACAGTACAACTATTTTGGGAGTTATGATCCTTTGTTTGGCAATGTCTTGGGAATGATTGCTCGTGTGTAATTCATTGAGCCATTCTAGGTTGGCATTACTTGCCGCAGCACAAATTATTTGTGGAAATGGGAAAAAGAAGATTTTTGTCTTTCTTTCTTATTGATAGAAGTATATTTAAATGCTAAATTTTGCACAACATTTTGGAGGGTTGTCTTTACATGAGGTATATGTAGGTACATGTTGGTTAGCTAAAGATGATTTGAAATCTTACAAATTATATCATATATTATCACAAAAAAAGCAATTATCCGTCCATATGGAATAGGAATTTAAAGTGGACTTTATTTTTTTTAATTTGAATTAAAGTTGATGGTTTAAAACCCCGGCCTTGGGAAAATGGCATATAAGATTCTTATTCTAAGTGATAATAATGATTGTTTGAAATTCCTTGTCAATTGTGAAGTATTATTAAATCAGATCAAACAGCAATTTATTTTTGTCAAGAATTGCGTTATACTTGATAAATAGGACAGAGAAATATAGAAATCACAAAAGTTTTTATTCTCATACAGAAGCCAGATGCATTTCTTGTACCAAATCTATAAATGTGTTATTATTGTGTGCTAAACCGTACTGCCTTTTATTGTGGACTAATTATGTTTAGGTCTTATGCAATGATTTTGTAAATAATCTTCTGACTGAATATTGTCATTAATACCAACCTTTTGAAATATTCATTAGGTTAGACATTAGAATGTTAATACTAGAAAGCTGATACAATTGTATTTTCATGGGAGAAAACGTGCGTGATAATAAAAAAAACCTTCTTTTTCCATTCATTTGAGGAGCAAATCCCACATTTAAAAGATATCTCATCAGTACTCCTGAATGTTGGTTGTTCAGAGCTCTGAGCTCTATCATATTGTCTCCTGGATTTGCCAAATCAGGGGCCTATAACATAAAAGAGATATGATAAATTGAAAGTTAATCCCTATGGTACACATTTTGCTTTTAATTACAGGCCCAGATATTTAGCGCCAAATAAAAAGTAATAAAATGTTTATGCATCAGTTGTAATTAATTTCACAAGAAATGACATTGAAATAATGGCTTCACTATGGCAAAACAAACATCCAAAATATTGTGTCACTATCAAAATCGCACCATTACTATCATGGACGCACATTTTTACAGGCATTTTGCCCTGGACTTTTCTAAGCTGGCAATACAATAAAATAGTAGGCCGGTAAATTGTGTTTTCAATCAGAACTTACATTTTTTCTTGTAAGTACATTAATTAAACCTAAGTCACTTATAATTGTAGGTGCTGTATGATTGAACATAAACCAATCAATTTTGCCTTTGTTCTTTATATAAACAGCACTTTACAGGAATACCAACATGTCTAATTTTTACAACCTTTCCAATGCACAAGATGATTCATGTCATTATTCGGCCAATGAAGCTAGAGACTATAATTGATCAAATTTCAAAGATTAAGATGTTTATTTGTAGTATGTATATCCAAAATTTGTCGTTTGAACAAAACAAATCATGTATGAAAATATATCTTATAGAATTGATATCGGCAATTTCATCAGAGATACAAAATATACATTTTCATTTATGTCTGGTATTTCATCTTTTTATTATCGGTCAAATCATCTGTGGTTTTACGAAATGGCATACAAAAAGGGGACTGTTACATGCGCATAAATCCAGTCATAGCGACAAGTCAATTTTGCAGCACTTCAATGTAATTAATGGATGCATGTAACAGTCCACTGTCAGTTCATAACATCACTTACGATATAGTTGGCCACTATCTGACATGTATCAATTGAATGATTTTTTTTTGTGTTGGGTAGATATATAATTGAATAATTCTTGCCTTATCCCAACATGGATAAACATTGATTGACAGTGCTTTAGTCATCAGAAGATCGTTGGTTCGATTCCTACCCGAGAATGCCTGAGATTTTTTTTCAGCTTCTCGGTAAAGCACTGTCAATCAGTGTTTATCCACGTTTGGATAAGGCAAGAATTATTTAATTATCTGACATGTGTTACCAAAACAATGAATTTCATCAATATGTCTCTCAATATTTATGAAAGAGCCTCTTATTGCTTTCAAAATGAACTATGGCTCATCACTACTCGTCATCACATCACAGATCTGTAGGCTTGAATTTTGTGTTAATTACATCACATGTCACACACATCAAGCAAAATCCTTGTTCAATGATCAGTAACATGATGACCAGCTTTGATGAGCCATGATTGATCATAGTAAGGGCAATGAGTTACCCCTCAGGAGTATTTAATAAAATATTGATAAAATGCAACTCCTCCTCCATCAATGCAAGATTTTGCATCAAAAAGTCAACTTTTTTCACACATGTCACAGGTAATGGTCTCGGTAAGGAAAACGTTTGGCTATTCAGTGTCTTCCATGCCATGCACATGAACCACCGAATCATATATGTCAATTTATTTTCAAGCAAGTGTTGGATATTGTTAATCTTCTTTATACCTGAACTAGAAAACAAGATATTTTATATAGATAATTATATATGTTGCAAATTTTTAAAGATTTTAATCAATTTTGACTTACTTGCAATTGATTGAAGTAGCTTGATTCCTATTTGGATTACTATTGCAATTTGCAGAAATCATTAATAATTATATATTATTTTAAATAATTTCATCATTATGCCATGTATAGTAATACGATCAATCCATGTTTATTCACTCAGAATAAAGCGATAGTGAAATATACATAACTAATATAGACTTTTGTGTGTGTACCGAAGCATCCAATATATTAGTTTCAATGATAAAAACATTTAGACTGTCACAATGACTGTAGCATACAAACAAAAATTTCTTTCCCCATTATTCTACACAAAAAATAGAACCGATGCTGATCTTTACAATGCTGATAGCTTGCAATTCTGTAAGACGGCCGGGATCATCTGATTCTAAACTGTTTACGGTTCCTAAAACAACAAAATCATGGGGAGATCTGTCTTTTTCGCATGCTGCACCTTATTTATGGAATCAACAATCGCCAGAATCTGTGATATCCAAAGCCGCTAATGTTTAAAAAAGGCACTGAAAACCCACTTCTTCATAAGTGTTTCAATAGTATCTACACTATGTATAATCCTGTATTAATTTTGTATTTTCCTTGAATTTTCTTTCTCTGCGCCTTGAGCACATCATTCATATGTAATCTTGCATGTTATAAAGTACCCTGTATTATTATTAATAGTGCCTTTGTGAAGTATGAATGTGAAATTGTCAATTTTTTAAAGTCATTTTCACCAAAGATAAAAGAGTAAGAACTAGCTCCAAACACATTTTAGTAGTTTCACAGCTGCCAGATAGGATTTATTTTCCTATTTAGAAGGTTTTTGAATGGTGAGAAGACCCTTATTGGACAAAATGGGTTATCCCAGATCATTGAGATACAGTGTTTGAAAGTGAATAGAAGGTAAGAATTGGATTTTCCCCCTGTATAAATTGGATTTCTATGGTGCAGGATTTTTAGATATGTGAGGTTGGCAGATGTACAGAAGCTGCATAATGCTATGTAAATTTAATTTAGGCTGTTTGGTTCCTGTAACAATAGACAGTCCACCCCCCCCCCCCCAAAAAAAAAAAAAAATCCAGGATGTGGCTAAGGCTCTTTGAAACTCATGAATACTATACTAAGTATAGGGGAACCCACCTCTGAAATTATCACAGTCAGTGAATGTAGAAATAATGTGAACAATTTTAGCAAAATTCCATTGAAAAAAATGTGAATTTTTAAACTCTCAGTGACACATGTACCTTTTGGTTATGATCTTTGAGTTGGTAACTTTGGTGGAATCTTTGACATACTCAATGTCTTTGTTTTTCACTATTTCTTGATGCATCATATTAGGCTGTTCTTTTTTCCATGTTGACAATGTATGTCATGTTCTTATGCAACTGCAGTCTAAAATCGCAACATGATCATACTCACGACTGTACAATCAGCAATTGCACAAAAATATACCTCTGTCGATCAGAAAATAAAAAAATTGCCTATTATCACTGTAGACTGCGCTCTTTCACTGTCTCCCATTTCTTTCTCATTCTCATTCATTAATTCTCACTTCGTCCCTCTCCTCTGTTTCTGTTTTTTCTGTTCCCGCCTCTCCCTCTCCTCCTCTTTCTAATGTACCTCCTCTTCCTCTAATGATCACATGCATGCACACATAACGATACATACTACAGTGAAACCTCTTTATAACGAGGTCCTTGGGACCATGAAAATTTCCTTGTTGTACCAGGTTTCTCACTATATCACAGTAAAAAAAAACAAATAACTATAAAGAGCTGGGACCAATAAAATCACCTTGTTATAACAGGTATCTCGCTGTATCCGACCTCTTTATAACAAGGTTCCACTGTATGTATATTTCTCCACTCTTTCACCCTCTACATCTTCTTCTTTCCTTTGCCTTTATCATTTGTTTCAATTTCTCTTACATTACATTGGCATACTCGGACACAACATGAACAATATATGAAGCATGATGGTTATTTTAATGCGATTTATTATTCTACACACTATACCTTATAAACCATACCTAAGATGCTTAACCATAATACATGTACTCAAAATAATTTGCACAAAGGAAGTTTTCCTAAATAAAACTAATTTGCACAAAGGAAGTTTGTAANCAAAAATATAACTATTTTGAAAATCTTAAGATATTTTTCAAATATTCATAACTTTTTTATTTGTTGTCCGTTTTCGCTCAAACTTTTTTTCATCTGTTTGTCTGATTTTTGCGCTTTGAATCAGAGCAAGAAATTCTTGGTCCGGAGTCCTTCTTTAAGAATGATTTGGTAAAACACTGCCCTGGATCACAATATCGGAATAAATCTCTGACTGTCCCTGCAATGAATCACCCACCTCATCACAGCACATGTGAGTCTCTGTATCTATTCTGTTCAGTCCGCAGCACTGATCGTGATCACCATTTAAACGCTCCCGGATAGACGACCTGCGTCCATCCTCACAGCAGATCTGAGATTCAGGCAGGTATGGACCACTGGTCCCACAGCATTTCTGAGCCTCACCAAGGCTCCGGAAGCCTTGTGGGCCAAAGTTTGGGCCTGGACAGCACTTTTCATCTGACGAAAAAAAAAAAACGAAAAAAAAAGAGCAAAATGGAAATTACTTGTGACTAATCAAATTTACCCCTAGATCATTTGAAAATTTTATCCTATATGATAATCTACTCTGATTAGTTTCTTCCTCATTGATATTCTGAATTATATGAGCAGAGCATCAGAATAGTCTTTATCAGATATACACAATTGACTTATAAAACAGTAGTTTTGTTCTAATTCTATGTTATTGACAATAATATAACTTTATTGAAAGGTCTCAACAAAATTAAGTACTCTCTTTTTATTTTTTTCATGATATTACATTACTATTTAAGGGGGGAAATCACTTTTGGTGAGTCACTTGCAAATGAGATGTTTTACAGGCATTTGATTGATTATTTGATGGTTTCTTAATATATCACACTAAGTTTCCAAATCTAATCAGATACTGCTGCTTAGGTAATTAGTAAACAAAGGGTTGAAGCTACCTTTAGAAATTACATCCATTCCACAGCAACTTTGTGTTGATTCGTTATAAAAGTGTTGACCATAACAGCACCCGAGACCAACTTCTCTATCACGTAGACGGCCTCCACAGCACAATTTTTCCTCCCGGTTGTAAAATGTTCCAAAACCTATGATGCATAAAAATGGGCAAAATTATCATTCACAAATTATTCAAAAGTTGTTGATATTGACTTTGACAAGAGAAGCTTTTAATTCATTATAGCAGTCATAATAATCCATGATTCATACAAACAACCATTGCTTTGTTGATCACTATACGCTCTATATTCTGGTAAATGATGTCAATTTAATGATGATAATAATTATAGCATGACTGGTACACTACAATAATCAATAATAATAAATAATTTGTCATCAATATGCATATGATTTTATTGCAAATAAAATTGCAGCATATGCTCTAGAATTCTATAGTGGGCATCAATATTACAGTACTTGTCTAAATGCTGTTAATTTTTCTATCCTACCACTACAAAATACATGATTATCCAATTCAAAGGGGAATAGATAAAGATTTGAGTAAATTCAAAAATTGGAAATGGATTACAAATTTCACTTGGAAAGTTTTTATGATACTACAAGTATCACAGATATTTGCATGGATCTACATTTATTGCTGTCCATATTGTTGCTATATTTAAAAAATACTAATCAATTTTGGGGCAAATCTGACAACAGTGTAGCTCTACAACAGAAGTCTGGGACCCATTGCTTGAAATAAATGTTCAATGTCTTGCTTATCATTCTGTAAAAGCCAATATAATCATGTTGTATGTATGATATTCACTGAATTTGAAACATATTTACATATTACAGGGTTGTTATTTTCACATTTTGTATGCTCATTGTACACAAATCTACGGTCATTACAGTGAAAACTAGGTATAAAGAGATCTGATAACAAAATTCCTGATATAAAGAGTTCAAAATGTGTTCCCTGTCCTTTATAACTTATTGTTTTTTATAACTGTTAATATCAGCAATCATGATAAGGCCTCTCAACACCCCCCCCCCCCATTGTTTTTATGCCAAAGACTTCTGAAAATCGCCCAACCTAAACCCTTTTTTCCTTCACTCAAATTTAAAAGAAAATCACGGTATTACAGGAGAACATGAGAAATATAACCTTAAAAGTCAATCTCAATTAAATCATAAATAAAAATGTGAAATAAAACCCAGCATAGCCATTTCAGAAGTTTTGGGGCTTTTCTCTCCATTTTTATTATTTCCTACATGAGATCGGTTTCCAAAACAGAATAATAAAAGAAGACTTTAAAATATCATTCAGTTGTCTAGGCTAGCTCTAGCAGAGTGGTCAAAATGATTTAGGCTAACCCAAGTTAACTATGCACAGGGATGTATTAAACAAATTGCTCTGCAAGAATCTTTAGGTGAAGGAGGCAGGCCATCACTAAGAAGAAGAAGAAGAAGAAGATTATATTGAACAATCGCACCCCCCCCCCCCTCCTAAACCTACGAAAACTTACCATCATTTGATTTTCCGCAACAGCTCCTGGTGCTTTCCGTGTCCCATGGCATAGCCTCAATTTGTCCTCCACAGCATACATGTGTTTGCGGGTTATACTCGTCCTCACCGCAAGACATCATCATCCCTCCTCGAACTTCATCATGGATAGCTGGCAGAAATAAAGATTCATGATAGGCCATAAATAGATATCTTTATGTTTGTTTTCCTTGTTTTTTATAATTAGTCGGTCAATTAGTCTGCATCAGGAAATAATCCGACCATTCTCAATCTGATAAAATACGTACATGTACTTGTACTTTGCTCTCGTGGGTGGTTTGTGTACATGAGCGATACACGGTGCCTGGATTATCAGAGTTGAAGATCACGTGACTACAAGGGGGAATTCCCGAATTCGGGAAATCCCCGGATTGTTTGATCGCAGAGTCGGAAATCATTCGTTGCCATTTGAGCAAAACTATTTCACAAACGCAATAGTGCTGCATATATTTTGCATCGAGAATTTCCTTTGCTTGTTTTTCTGTGACGTACAAGCTACGTCACATTCACACTGTCTCTATCGATCAAAAGGTAGCCAAATCGCACAATGCCTTGAGTGTATAGTCCAGTTTTCATCATGTAGTGGGTGGTCAACCATATTCGAAACCAATATAAACACCAACATTATGTGAAACATTGGAATCAATTGTTTTCTGTTGTTTGTTCATTTTCCATTTAGGTATAGAAAAAAGTATTATACCAGAAAAATGGGTTTGAAGATTTTATATTTTAATTAGACTTAAATAATATTTAAATTATTTAAATTTCCCGCAAACTTTGGCACCATGTAAAAATAATTAGATCATATAAATGTATAGAAAGATTTTTAATTCCATCTCACATTCTCGATGATTGTGTTAATTATATTTGTTGTGTGCTGTCATAATAATAATGACTCCCATTAAGAAATATGGATATCCCAGTGACAATCATTATATGCATCGATTATATTTAAAAAAAAAAATAATAATAGTAAAATAATTTTAAAAAGTACCATCATAAGTATCAAAATACTATCAAAAAATTATTCTAGCTTTTGGATCTGAGTTTCCAAATTATTTACTGAGTATTTTAGTGTTTGTAGGAATTGACACAAAATTACAATCATATTAGTGGAAAATTATGATTTGATGATTTATAAAGACTATATTATAGTATTGCAGTAATTGAAGGATTGTCATTTTACAGCAATGTAATTGCTTTGGTGGTACTGGTTGAACAAAAGAAATTACGTCTGTATATAATTTGTATTTTTATATATGTATCCTTGTATGAAATGGAAAGAAAATAATATGAAATAAATACAGGCATATAAAAACTGACAGTGATAAAAAAAATCATTAGTGAAACCTTAAACTACACAATGAACTCAACATCTTAAAGCAATTTTTGATAATTAAATAAGTGAAATTTCAGTTTAAAATATAAATTTAATTGCAGTGGTTTTGTTAGCAATGACAAATCTAAGATTGTAATAATGGAAAAGGAATGAAAAAAATCTTACCAATTAATAATGCCACCAAAAAGATGAATCCGCAATGATTTATTTCCATGGTTGATATATTCAGAGTGATGAAGTTTTACAGATATTCTTCTTGTAGATGTAAAATAGCTCTCCAAAGTGGCAAAGTATTTTGATGATATAAAATGAGAAATATTGCTATAAACCATGAAGGTTGGCCAGCCAAATAACAATCCTTCAACTAGAAGGAGTTGTGTTCGATATGAATCCATCCTGCTTCCTCGGATGTCTTTATATTGCTTTTCTCCCTCCATGATTGTTCATCTGGGTCCTCAGGAAGACTGTTTGATAAAAAAGTTTCCTCTCTGAACTCTAAGTATGCCTGAACTCGACTGCACCATTGCACGGTTCGAGTGGTTTTCCCCGCAGCTCTTTAGCGCGTTACGCAACACGGTGTGTTTTGCGCGTGGAGCTCTCTTGAACACACATCTCAATTCAGAAACTGCGGAAATCGCAAGCTCAAATACCTGTAAATGAATCGAAAGAAAATGAAATGTGAAAATTGTCATACGTCATCGAGATTATGGGTAATTAATAGATTGCGGGTCGACCAAGTAGTTATTTTTGTCCACTCGAGAAGTGAAAAGTGGTTTCCCTCACTTGTAACGATGGGTAGAGTTTTCCGGTAGCGAGAACTTTACCCGATTCGGCTCTCACGCCGGATGATTAACATTCGAGCTTCATGATGTATGATTAATTCAAAGTCTTATTCATGTTTGAATTGATACAATTTAATTATATCATTATTCATGAAAGTAATAAACTGTAGATTTATTGCGATCCCATATTGCAAATGATCCTCTAAAAATACGAATTTGATACCTTGAAAATATTGATTATGAATACTTCCACCCTCTTCCCTTAGTTTCAAGATAATGATGATAATGATGATGATGGTGATGATGATGATGATGATGNGAATCTGTGATATCCAAAGCCGCTAATGTTTAAAAAAGGCACTGAAAACCCACTTCTTCATAAGTGTTTCAATAGTATCTACACTATGTATAATCCTGTATTAATTTTGTATTTTCCTTGAATTTTCTTTCTCTGCGCCTTGAGCACATCATTCATATGTAATCTTGCATGTTATAAAGTACCCTGTATTATTATTAATAGTGCCTTTGTGAAGTATGAATGTGAATTTGTCAATTTTTTGGAGTTCTTGAAAGTCATTTTCACCAAAGATAAAAGAGTAAGAACTAGCTCCAAACACATTTTAGTAGTTTCACAGCTGCCAGATAGGATTTATTTTCCTATTTAGAAGGTTTTTGAATGGTGAGAAGACCCTTATTGGACAAAATTGGTTATCCCAGATCATTGAGATACAGTGTTTGAAAGTGAATAGAAGGTAAGAATTGAATTTTCCCCCCTGTATAAATTGGATTTCTATGGTGCAGGATTTTTAGATATGTGAGGTTGGCAGATGTACAGAAGCTGCATAATGCTATGTAAATTTAATTTAGGCTGTTTGGTTCCTGTAACAATAGACAGTCCACCCCCCCCCCCCCAAAAAAAAAAAAAAATCCAGGATGTGGCTAAGGCTCTTTGAAACTCATGAATACTATACTAAGTATAGGGGAACCCACCTCTGAAATTATCACAGTCAGTGAATGTAGAAATAATGTGAACAATTTTAGCAAAATTCCATTGAAAAAAATGTGAATTTTTAAACTCTCAGTGACACATGTACCTTTTGGTTATGATCTTTGAGTTGGTAACTTTGGTGGAATCTTTGACATACTCAATGTCTTTGTTTTTCACTATTTCTTGATGCATCATATTAGGCTGTTCTTTTTTCCATGTTGACAATGTATGTCATGTTCTTATGCAACTGCAGTCTAAAATCGCAACATGATCATACTCTCGACTGTACAATCAGCAATTGCACAAAAATATACCTCTGTCGATCAGAAAATAAAAAAATTGCCTATTATCACTGTAGACTGCGCTCTTTCACTGTCTCCCATTTCTTTCTCATTCTCATTCATTACTTCTCACTTCATCCCTCTCCTCTGTTTCTGTTTTTTCTGTTCCCGCCTCTCCCTCTCCTCCTCTTTCTAATGTACCTCCTCTTCCTCTAATGATCACATGCATGCACACATAACGATACATACTACAGTGAAACCTCTTTATAACGAGGTCCTTGGGACCATGAAAATTTCCTTGTTGTACCAGGTTTCTCACTATATCACAGTAAAAAAAAACAAATAACTATAAAGAGCTGGGACCAATAAAATCACCTTGTTATAACAGGTATCTCGCTGTATCCGACCTCTTTATAACAAGGTTCCACTGTATGTATATTTCTCCACTCTTTCACCCTATACTTTTTCTGCTTTCCTTTTTCTTCATCACTTGCTTCAATTTCTCTTATATTACATGAGCATATTTGGACACAACATGAACAATATATGAAGCATGATGGTTATTTTAATGCGATTTATTATTCTACACACTATACCTTATAAACCATACCTAAGATGCTTAACCATAATACATGTACTCAAAATAATTTGCACAAAGGAAGTTTTCCTAAATAAAACTAATTTGCACAAAGGAAGTTTGTAAATAAAATAATACAGTCAAACCTCGTTATAAAGAGCACTGATATAACAAGCTCTCGCTATAACACGGTTTCAATATAGAAAGGTAATTTCTCTAGTCTCTCTGGTCTCAATGACCTCATTATAATGAGGTTAGACTGTATATCACAATCTACTAAAACAGAAAACAACATCTATATGGACTATTATCCTATAAAAAATATCAATTAAAGATATAAAAATTACATGTATACTGAAGAATTTCAGCACGTCAAAACTACACAAAGAAGCATTAAATTACAACAATTCTGAAATACCTGCTTTTATTTGTAATGAACATGAACTGACATGTATGTAGACAGTAATTCAGTTTCAGATGAGAATTACCTAAGCATATCATACTGCACACAGTGCATTACTTGTACATGGAATAATCATCCAAGATACTAATTAAATGGAATTGTTCCCATTAAATTACAAAATTTATTTTGGGTACAAATTCAACAATCTTAATTACACAAGACAAATCAAATCATTACATCAAAATATATCTTCAAACTTTCAAATATTTTATGACCATTACATACTAGAAATTTTTCACATATGAATAATTACTTACAAGGATTTTAATTCGAAAATAAATCAAAGTTGTCAGAATAATTATGTATAACTGTAAGAATTTTGAATTCATTCCGCAATTTTCATATGTATTCCAGACAAGTATTTCTATATCAAAGAAAGTAGCAGAAATTGTCATCATCTTACAATGCTTTCTATTTTGAGACATTTTCTGTAAGAGCTTCATCAATATGCGTGATGGCTTAATAAAATCTTAAGTGGGATATGTTCGCTATAGTATCCGTCATTTTATTGGGTATAGCTCAGTCCGATTTTAAAAAGATTTCTTCACATTTTCCAAAACTGTAATTGAGCTTTCACATTAACAAAAGTTTCAATGGATCATCATATCATTCTCACTTTCATTACTGTCCATTAAGAACAACATGCCTTTTATAATGAGGGAAAAGTTATTGAGGATTGAGGAAAGTACTTGGAAAATCGTTTTCAAGGAGCACAAAATTAGTTCTTGATGCAATAAATTTAAATCCTGTTAAATATCTTTTATAACTTCCAAAGAAAAGATGTGAAAGTTGCCCACTTTCAAAGTGTCTTTGCATGAAATTTCAACATTCTCAGACATATTTAAGGACTGTTAAATATACTAGTAAACAAATACAATGTAAGGGGTAGAACATTGCTGCCCTCTTAATGTAAAGAAGTGTTAATTTTCAAAGTTAAATTTTAAAATGTTTTTCAAATTCTCAAAAATGGATTCTATACAAAAATTGCTGACCTTTCAATACCCATTCTATTTCCTTTTTTTTTTATTTCTCTTTTTCCTTCTCTCAAATTTAACAAACATGTCATTGAACTGACATTTGTATTACATACATATACACGTTGGCCTATGAATGGCCTATACACATAATAAGCTAGTTAAAGCGAGTTTAATAGTTTGTCTTTGAACAATCAAGACAATACACTGTAGTGACTGAATAGTTTATCTCATTTGATAAGTATCAACAAATGTCAATTTGACATACAATATATAGAACATGTCTCACGTACGCATTATGCATCTTAAAATGAATGAATGAATAAATACATTTTTGCACTGCCATGCAGTAACAAACACTAACAAACAGATAATGTCAAAAACTAAACATAACTAAATCTTACCATGTAACAACAACCTCAAATAGAACGGGAAACTTCATAAAATAATCCACATTTTTTAATGTCTAAATCAACATCTCTTTCATAACTTCATTTTACAAACTAAACAAGCCATTAAAATCACTTGAGACTTTCCTATTATTTATGTAAACTTGGAGTCTAATATGTACAATGACAAGCTATTTCAAGAAGATTTCGAATAATGGGCCGGACATAGATTATTTATGGAGTTGCCTACTCTAAAGTCCGGTTTTACTAAACATGCAACAATCATCTTCGAAGACAGCATATATGCACAGACAAAAATACAGTTAATAAATATATTTTCGGTTTTAACCATTATTCCAAATGTACAAATAAATATGTAATACAATAATACAATATCAAGGTATTGATAATTTATGTCAGTGAATGATCACTCCTTGGTGAAGACTAGTATTAAGTACCAGTTGAATCAATTTTGCCGTGAATGAGTTATAAGGCAGCTGTACAATAAGTACACATCGAAATCAGTAAATATTTGATTCTTCAAATCCATAAAACAGCACAAAGCTAACATTGTGAGATTTGTAAAATTAATAATAGGAAGACAGAACTAGATAGAGAAGCCTGAAGGAGAAACAGCAGACAGAGAAAGAGTCAGGAAGGGATAGAAAGGAAGGAAAGAACAGAAGAATACAAAGTTATTGGTTTGTAAATCTAGTTTACTACACACTCATCCACTGCTCGTATGATTCTGTTGTTACAGCATTGACGATAGATGGAGTGGCGAGACATAGCTCTTCCCCCACAGCACTGGTACGCATTCGCGTTGTACATCCGACCTCCGCAGCACTCGCGACCATCTTTTATCTCCAGCTTTCCACCACAGCAGACCTCATTGCCGGGATTACGCATAACCCTGTTGCCGCAACACTGACCATTGGCGACAAACTTGTGGAGTATGCCTTGGCAACAGGTATGCAGAGTGGCATCGTAGCTACCCTGGCTGCATATCATGTCTTGATCCTCCAATCGGAACACGTAGGATTTTCCAGCGCTCTCGTGGCATACATGTGTGTTGGTGTTGTAGTAGAGATTGTTGCAGCAGGATGAGGCTGGTCCCTGGGTTTGGTAGAGGGATACCCCACAACAGGTATGAGTTGACGGTTCATATGCTACCTTGGAGCAGCATTGTGTGTCCGGGCTTTGCTTACTATATCTGTACAAGAGAGGAAAATATCATGAAGAAAATAAAGGCTTATATGATTTTTAAACCACTTCCATTATCTTGACCCAAATGGAACTTCATTTCTGTTAATAAGAAATCAACTTGTTTGTGCACTATATAAAAAACAACTCTCAGTTTAAAGGCAGTCAAAGACCTTTTTGATGGGGCTTGAAGATCATAAATCTATGAATACATGTATGTATACAAACATTAATGTTACATCAAGTAAAAGCAGGAAAACACTCAACACAAAAAATGCATATCTTGCTATAACACAACAATTTTTGTGTACTAAATAATTGTTTTCAAATTTGGTTTTATTCACTTGGCAGTAAAAGATGCATATGTTCTATGAATTTATATCAAATACCTCTGTCAAGACTCAATCTAAACATGGCTTTGCACTTTAAGAGGTCCAGAGAATCTTTGATACTTACGCATTTCCATCACAGCAGATGTATTCCTCTCGGTTGATCAGACTCTTGCCACAACATGTCCCAGTGGAAGAAGCATCGTACACGACCCCATCACAGACAACCTGGTCTGGACGATGACGAATGGAACCCGTGCATTCCGTCCTTCCTTCAGTGACTGGGTAAACACGTTGTCCGCAGCAGATGGTGGTGGAGTCGGCAGTATTGTAGGATTCCTTGCCACAACATGCAATATCTGTGGTGATCAAGTGTTTAAATAGGCAAAAATAATGTTGGCAGCATTCTTGAACAATATACAGATGAAGGAAAGCATCAGAGTTTGTTGGGAAGATGATGTTTAGAAGCCCCAAAAATTGGAAGGCGGGAGGGTCATCATTGCAAGAGTGGTAACCCTTCGTAAGGGGAAAAAGTGGCTTTAAGAATTATGATGATGATTATAAATGACTGACAAAAAATACTTAGAAAGGGGTAAATCAACAACATATCAAATGTACTACAAAAATTGTATGTGCATGCAGAGCTTGTATCGAGGGACCAAACTTTTAATCTCTGCCAAACTCCAGGGATGAATTCAAGTTATCTTGGCTTATATTCAGATGCACTGTATTTGTTGAAAATCTATGAGTCATGTCTTACAAATCTTGCATTACAAAAGTATCGTAGTTTTGAGGTCCTCACCTTCTCCATCCATAGGATGGACGTTTCCATGACAACAGATGTGTGTCTGAGAGTTATACCCCTTGGATGATCCATCTCTATGGTCTCGGCAGCATTCTCCTTCCCTCAAGTTAGTTCCAGGGGTTGCTGATGCGTAGAGCCCATCACAGCAGGTGAAACCAGGTCCGATGAGAACCCCATTGCAGCACTCATGCTCGGCTGGGTCAAACGGCTCAGTCCCACAACGCTCTGGGTAGCGCTGTACCTCCGCAATGGGACGGATCTCAGAGTTTACGTCACATGTGTCCGTTCTGTTGTCAAATGCTATGTCATGACATTTTCTATTAGGAGCAAAAAAAGAGCAAAGTGTTGGGATAAAGTGATAGAGTTAAAATACAGCTACTCCAGCTTGATAACAAAACAAATTACACAGGGATGGCATTTTCTTTAACTATCTTAATGAACATTATAAGACAATAACCTCAAGAAATGGCTTTTATAGACTGTGATATGATAAGTAAAATCAGTTAAATATCAGCACAATATCCCTTGCCATACTCAGGTGAAAGCTGTATTCAAAGCCAATTCTGGAAGATTTATTTTACTGCAGATTTCAAACACAATATATCATATGAAAGTGAGGCTATGCCAAAAAATTTTTAGAATGTAGATATACAAGTGTTCCTCATATTCTAATGCACCTCTGAATTTTTACAGTACAAAAGTAAGATTAAATACTAGTGTGAAAGAGATTGAGAATTTGGTTAACCTACCCTGCATATCTTTGAGGAATACCATCAAAGACCTTTCCCAGCAAACATGTCTGCCAATTCTTGTCAAAGACCCTGAAACCTCAGCAAGCAGTATCAACGTTGCTACGTCTGGCAATGTGATGGATATGACCATCACAGCACAGCTGATTCTCTGGATTGTAGGTTCTATATCCACACATCTTGAAGCCAGGAGAAATGGCAGTTACGCCATGAAATCCGTCGCAGTACTAAAAATTTAAGCAAATGAAATAGTTGATAAAACATTCATAATTGATTTCATCATTGATCATTATAAATTTAAAAAAAGAAAAGATGAAATATGAGTATGACATTGTCTTTTAATTTAATGATATCAGTTAACACCATTGAAACCTTTCACATCTATTCTTATAATTGTCGTCCACTTAAAATTTTCTGTGGAACATTGACAAAATAATGAATTTAATAATGCAGAGGGCTCAAGTCGGGTTGTTTTTAACTTTAATCTAACCTCAGAGCTAGTACTTCACTTAAATTTGCTGAGACTTTGAACTCTTAAAAATGATGTTACCATGATATCAAAATTGATTCAGTATACCTTTGGCAAGTTTAAGCGAATGAGCAAGTTTATTGAAACCATAAATAATTTTAAGGTATGGAATATCAAAATTTATACATTAAAAATAATCATAAGGGAAGAGCTATATAGATTTGAAACAAATATCCTACTGTAGCTATTTACAGAGGACTGGAACAACTAACCGTTTCCTTCATGTTGAAAGTTGAAAGCTGCTGGTTAGCGCCGCTTCCATATCTGCAGACGGCGTCGTGATCAGAATGATCCTTCTCAATGAGCTCATTGTTGTCACAGAGTTGATCTACTCCTCTAAGAGATGCGCCACAACACATGTTTGGTGATGATGCAACGTTGTATACATGTCCTTCAACTTCAAAAGTGAGAAGAAAGATAATTAGCATGGTTTTAATTCACCATAACAAATGAACAGTGACGTTGGTAATCATTTCATGCAACAAACTCTTGCTAAAAACACACAATTTCAGGACCCGACTTTACTTCCACAATTGCTAAAAAAAATTAAATACTTTGTATCAAATCCCATTTTCCTATTCTTGTTAAATTTCCCCTATCTGGAACCTGTATCATGCTATGAACCAAAATTGATTCTATATATTCAGCAAAACATCACTATAAAGATTATAAAACTTGATAATAAAAATGGCATCTCTCATGCTTCATGCACTTTATGCACATGTCCTATAGCAGCTGAATCTACAACATATTCACCCAGCCTTAAAGTAGAAGGAGATTTACCTCTGTACCATCCCATTATCTTACAGCAGGTCTGTGTCTCGTTGTAGACCTCAAAAGAGTTTGAAGACAGTAGACAACATTCTCCAACATTGGGCTTGACTTGACCCCCGCAACAGGTCTGTTCCAAAGGATTGAAGCGCTCGGAGCCACAGCATTGATCAGTGGGAGACATCTTGTCATGAATGCTATCATTGCAACACAGCTGGGTACTTGTGTCGTAGGTGCCTGCAGAAAAGGCAAATCAAATTATCCAAAAATGTGAATGACAGTAATTCAGATTCCTGGCTAACGGACAACTAAGGTATGTACTTTTTTAATCACCCAAGCTACATATCTATGCACAAATACACATGCTTGCTCACATAAACTGGTTCTAAACAATCAAATCTAAGTGTGAGGTCTAGCTTGACATTGTTCAAGTAAAAGGCTTGCACAGGTGTGAATCGGCAAATACATTGGAGAAACATGTACCAGTAATCAGGCCATTTTAATGAAAAAAATCCAGTTCATTTTTCTTGACAAGCAAGCAATTACAAAAAGATAGAATATTTGGGATGCTATAACCAGACAGAACTTTCAAGGTCATTGGTGTAAAAAGCTTTTTGTCAAACCTTACTCTGAGATGCTAAGATATTATAGTATCCACCATAAATATTAGAATAACACAGTTTTACGGTGCCAAGATTCTACAAGGTGATTTCATCAAAATGGCAAACCTCAAGATAAAGTCATACAACATTAAGAAAAAAAATCGATGTTGTATTTCATAAAGCTGTTCATAGCAATATGAACAGCTCTCCACACATCTGATGACCCTTTCCTGCAGTCAACAACCCTTGCGTCACTGAGGCGGCACCTGAGGAAGGGTCAACAGTTATGAATAGAGTTGTGTGTATCTCTACAAACAGCTTTATGATACACAACCCTGAAGTTACCATCTTCATTTATCTACAGGAATATTTTTTTGTGAAAGATGAAAATCTGTAGCTGTGCTGTAATCTGTCAACTTTACTACTTTGGTCATTTTGGTCATTTTGCTTATGATTTTGCTTATGATTAAAAGTCTGCTTGGATCGAAAGCTCAAGCTCATTTTTTTTCCTTCAACTTACTACTTCCACAGCATTCTCTGTCTTCTTCTCTATCAAAGAGGTTTCCATTACAGCACATCTGAGATGACGTCAGATAAGCATCTTGATTGCAACACTCTCGGATTCCCGATACATCTGGAATGTCAGTCACCTTTTTATTACAACATGACTGCTCAAGGGGCTGGTACGCCGTAGAGGAGTGGCGTGGTCTACTGCAGCACCGTCCATGTCCTGGATGTGAAAAAAAGGTAAGAAAAATAATTGTATTGAGATCACTACTACCTCACTATCACCACTCAGGAATAAACATCCATTGTTTTTCCTATTACAGAAGAAATGAGAGGAAAATTAGCTCTTTATCACATGGGCAGAATATATATTATTTATATAAAACCAATTGGAATCCTGGACATTACCTTAAGTATCAGGCTTTGTAAAAATTGGACATTGTAACAGCAAGGAGAATCAGGTTTTCATATAAGAAGGAAAGACCAAATAGTATAAAAACAATATATTTGTTGCTGTATTTAATTCTTATCACAAAACAAATGCTTATTTTCAGTTTGTGTGTCAAAACCTCTCTACTAATCAACATGATAATATCCATTTGAGTGATGAACAGGTTGTAAAGCATCCAGTTCACTCCACAGTAGTCTTTACATTTTGTGTGTCACTACTTCAAATACCTGTCCCTCATCTTACAAAAATTATATTTTGGCAGTTCTGGTTAATATGCCTGAAATTCCACAATTGAAAACTTACCTATACCCTCCACTCGTCCATGGCAGCAGATTTCATTTTCTGGATTGAAAGGCTGATATTCACAGCATTTGTAGGCACCATTTCGCCCTTTTGGCACAGCATTCCCTCTGCAACAAATGTGAGTGCTCACATTGTACCTACCACTCCCACAACATTCCATGTGTGCTTCCCTCTGTACTTGCGTCTACAGATTGGGAGAATAATGAAAATGAAAGTTTGAAGTCTGAATGTGGCTGGAACTATTATTTCAATAAATATTTCAGTTTGCAAGTTCAAAACATGGAAAATATATACTAGACACCAAGTGGTGTCGGGGTGAGTATCCATCTGGACTATAACTCTGATATTTCCAACTCAAAGAATTACAGAAATTCCACATTCGGGATACAAGCATCAGCTCCTCTGGAATATCCTTTTTAAATCATGCCAATAAAGTAGAAGGTTCAGAAAAATTAGGCCAAACTTGGAGCTGCGAATGGCATCTTTTACAAAAATATTCTAGCCCTATCGACTGATTCATGACATACAGTGTCATTGCTCATGAAGTTAATATCACACAAACAAGACAAGGGAGGTGTTTCACAATGTTTTTAAATTAACAGCTGGAAATTATTTTAGAATGACTGGAACATGTTCTTGTGTGCTATAAATACTAGTCAGACTACAAATTATCAAGCACAAGAACTGATCACCGGTCATTCCTAAAATCTTTCTTCCCTTACCAACACCTTGAAAAGGGACCACACTGGGTAGTATTTCTCCAAGTTACAAATGACTTTAAGAATGAATAGTAACAATTCTTGTGCTGAATTATGGACAATATTTTGTGTATTGCATGCAAGAACATACCCAGTCTTTCTTAAAGTAGATTTTGTCTTTAAACGGTTACTCCAGGCCAAAAATAACTTGGTTTGATTAAAAGCGCAAAAATTAGACAAACATATCAAAAAAAGTTTGAGCAAAATCGGACAATAAATAAGAAAGTTATGAATTTTTGAAGGGTTTTTAAAAATAATTTAAATAGTTATAATTTTAGCAAAT
>BQKZ01004773.1:4525-15156 GCA_036244855.1 Temnopleurus reevesii | reverse complement strand
AGCATCGGCCAATGCTTGCTTGATGGCGTCAAATGCACGATCACATTGATCAGTCCATTTGAGTGGTTGCTTGGAATGCTTGCCTGGAGGATTCTTGAGGAGATCAGTGAGAGGCAACAAGGTGGCAGCACAGTTGGGAACGAAACGACGATAGAAGTTGATCATACCAAGAAAACCACGCAACTGTGTGATGGTGATAGGCCTGCTAGCGTTAAGCAAGTCCTTGACTCTATCGGGCTGAGGACCGACACCTTCCGAGTTGATAGCAAAGCCCAAGAAATCAAGATCTGTCTGGCCAAGTGAACATTTGGATGGATTGACGATCACACCATATTGACGCAGACGGCCGAAAAGTAGTCTAAGGTGCTCCTCATGCTCCTCAAGTGAGGCGCTAGCAACAAGCAAGTCGTCTATGTACGCATAGACACCAGGGAGTCCTCGGGTGACGTCATCGATGAACCGTTGGAAAGTTTGTGCCGCATTACGTAACCCAAAAGGCATGCGCACAAATTCAAACAAACCAAAAGGAGTAGTGATAGCTGTTTTCTTGATGTGAGCAGGATGATGTATTATTTTGTATTTGCAAAATTCTTTGTTACCTTGTAAAATGATTTTGTATTTTTCCTGTGAAAATGAAATAAAAATGAATGAATGAATGAATGAATGAATGAATGAATGAATGAACAGTAATCTGATAATAAGCACGCACCAAATAGATTTTGGAGGACCCAACGTCGGACATATCAGAGCGAAAAAAAATCAGACAAACAGATCAAGAAAAGTTTGAACGACCTCAGACAATAAGGAAGTTATGATTTTTTTTAAACATGTCTAAAGATTACAAAATCAGTTATACTTCAAGCAAATTGGCAACTTTGAGTCACCTGACATGACATGGATGACGTATGTCCAATACTTCTTTACACTAAGCGTACTCTTAATGCCTTTTATGCTCTGATTTTAAGCCAAATGGACGCAAAAATAATTATTTTTCTCGACGATTTCATTTAATTGGACATACATTCTTGAATATAACTTCTGAAATGTTGTAATTTAAGAAAGGGAAACAAAGTTATGTACATAAATTTGATTTTAATAAACGCTATATTAAATAGGATTTTCCGGCCAAAACCGCGAGTATAGCATTAATGTTGATTGTCTTTTCTTTCACATTCGAGGGAATCCGTCATCCCGGGGATATCACCGTTTCATGTTCCTTCATCTTGCTTACACATGTTAGAGTTTTCATTCGATTGAGTGATAGTTTCTTTTTAATTCATAAGAATTGTGCTTTTTTGAGAAGCTCGATTTAGCACAAATCGGGTTTAGGTTGATATCGCCACGGTATGATCTTATATCATCCAATTTCATTTATAGCAATCAGATTTACACAATTTGCATTATAAACTGATTTTGGGTATACCGTAATTGCAGTGTTCATTGGGGTTTTCTCCTTTTTTCTAAATGTTTTGAAATATATATTTAATTGTTTCCTTCGTTTTGATTCCTTTCTTCGGATTTTGTTTTGTTTGTTTGTTAGTTTTTGGTTTTCATATGAATTCTTGTCATAATAGCATGATAGGTGATTAATGGTTTTTTCTCTCATTATAAGATCAACGTAAAAACAAATCTTATCGACCACCATATAAACTGGAACAATGATTCCTTATATTCATCATAATCATGATAATTCCGTTTTAAATCATGAGGATACGAAGGGAATACATAATCATGATAATGCGACTATGTAACGAATAGTTGACGGTGATTCAAAAGTTAACTTTTGGGGGGAAATCAATTATTCAATATGCTATTTAAAAAATCTGTGCAGAATGCACTCTGATTACTCTTCTATATATTGGTAATAAACCCATATTAAAGATTAATATACCCGCATCGATCACTTCTGAATTCCCTTGCATTGTCAACCTGTTCTCTTAAATTGAATGATACCTTTCAGAAAGAGAATGCTAATCGCTAATTCAAAAGCTAGAAATGACGCTTCAATAATCACTGGCTATAGTTTGAACGCTAACTGGTTCGTTTCTAAATTGAATGAAAAGAACTCATAAACCTTCGACAAACAGAGTTAATCGAATGAAAAAAAATATTTAAACAATCAATGACAATTTACACGGCTGAAATGATCTATACCATAAATCAATCGGCATAAGTATTGATTCAATGACAAGTGCGTGAATTTGGCCAGAAAATCTTATATTTAATACAAAATGTGTACTTGTATTTTGGATTGTAATTACGCTTTCACGTCAGCAACATTACGGTTCACCCTTATTAGTTCTTGTAAAAAAGAATAATTTCCTAACTTTGGAATTACAATGAAAAAAATCATATAAAAATTAAAAATATGCATCGAAAAACAATTAAAAACATAATAAATTTACAAAAACAAGGTATGATGTAAAAGAAAAATTATTATTGACATTTTAATTTTCGTATGTATGCAATAAATTGATAACATATATTGAATATCACTGGAAGTAGATTCGTCACTGACGTAGTGTTAAAAATATTAGCTCTTAATTAGGGTAATCCATTATATGAATAAATCATATTACTATTGCTTATTAAAATCATATATTGATCCAATAATTTTATCATTTCATTTTTTATAGAAGATCTATTTCAAAGTATACTTTCCTTGATCATAATTGTTGAATGAAATGCGGTAACTGAATTCATCAACAAATAGTGCTTTCCTTTAAAGATAAAAACCAAGGGTTTAAAAACTAGCTAGATATAATAGCGAATTGCAGAGAAGTGTCGAACGTACGTCATCAACATGTTATGTCACGTGGTCCAAAGTTGCCAATCTGTTAACAATGTAACAGTTTGAATCAATTGTTTTTTTTTAGACATCTTTCAATTTTTCGTAACTTCCTCATTTATTGTCCGATTTCACTAAAACTTTGTGTGATATGTTCACCTAAATTTGCGCTTTTAATCGATTCATTTTTTTTTGGAGGGGGGGGGGTGGCATGGAGTAATCGTTTATGATACACTGCAAAAACGCTGGTGTTAAATTTAACACCAACCGGAATCTATATCGTACAACAGCAGAAAAGTGTAAAAATAACACCAGTTCGGAATCAAATCAATGTATTTGAACACCGACTGGTGTTGTTAAAAGCCTTAAACAACACCAGTTGGTATTGAAATATATCAAATGGATTCCAAACTGGTGTCATTTTAACACTTTCCTGGTGTTGTCCGGTTGGTGTTAAATTCAACACTAGCATTTTTGCAGTGTAGGCCTATAAGTAAAAAACATTAGTATAAGGATAATGAAAGTAAGTATTTTCATGTCCATCGGTAAATAAGACTGGTAGATGACATGGTTCAGTCTGTAGGAAGTGTGGCTTGGAACTTTAACACGGTGAACGCACACAACAGAATGACATTCTGTAGAATATTCTGTATTCTCCACGTATTTTAAAAGGTGCTCCAAGTGTTGAATTAAAGCCTGCGTCACACCTTTGTGATTTTAGCCTGCGTCGGCCCAGCGTTTTTGGAAGTTAAAAACGCTTCCTTGACGGACAGCATACGCAGATCAGACGGTGGACTGACGTTCGGCTTGCGCTCAACGAGCGTACGACGAGCGTCAGTCCACCGCATGACCTGCGTCTTTGTGCGTCAAGGGAGCGTTTTTAACTTCCAAAAACGCTAGGCTGACGCGGACTAAAAATGCAAAGGTGTGATGCAGGCTTTATATTTTAAGGGTGTATAAACGTTTACACACTGAAGTAAAAGTTTCAATGAATCGGAAGATCGAATGAGACCATTAAAAAGTACAGGGACGTGAGGTGGAAGAGAGGAAAGAAGGAAGGGAAAATGAATACTCGGTTTCGTATCACTCCGTATAACGGCTAACGATACGAATACTTAATTCTCGACCACTTTTATATGATATAAGGATGTACCAGAAGTGATCGAGATATCGAAACTGTTTAGATGATAGAAATGTGCTAAGCCATTCTTACCTATTCCTGCATGGCAATGTGGATGGCATAAATCCATTCGTTAAATTCCATTTTTTAGTGTATGTGTGTGTGTGTGTGTGTGTGTGTGTGTGTGTGTGTGTGTGTGTGTGTGTGTGTGTGTGTGTGTGTGTGTAAGATTTTTTTTTTTTAGATCTGAACGGAACAACAGTGCGTCTACATTAAACACGACATAAAGTACTTCCGTAAAATTAAGTCGAATACCAATTTAATGCTCCTTTGTAACGCTATTGAAATCGAAAGCAGCTTGTGATTGTTGTGTCCGCACTGTTCAATACACGGCGTACGGATCTAATGTCCCATTTTATTTTACGGAAATAGTTTATAGTTATCGTGTTTTTAGTTTATACTGATCGCATGTCAAAAAGGTATAGTGAATGGGTAGGGGAAAAAGGTCTTTTTAAAGTAATTGAATATGTCATATGAGAAAATAATGTCTACTGATTTATGCAAAAAGAAGTAAAATAGACAATTTCCAATCGCGGCACAATCCAACACAGCAAGGACAAGTTTATTGGGCAAATGGTTTCCATGGTTTTTGGTTTGCGGGTCGTTGTTGTTGTTGTTGTTGATGTTCTAAGCCATTCTTCTTCTTATCATTTTCCTTTTTTTCTAGTATCTTATCTTGTTGCTTTTCGGCACCCATCCCACTTCGAAAAATTCTGGATCCGCCCCTGGAAACGTCCTTATTTATGGAGCATGTAAACATTAACATTGAAGTAAACAAGCTGGGGATCCTGGACCAAGTTTGTTATTGGGAGCGCTACCGATGGGGGGAAGACACATTCTGGGGCAGTTGCGAATAATATATTTGTCCTCTTGAATTATTCAACCATTAATAAAAATTGATTCTGAAAATAAGTTGAATAAATGATTTACCATGTTTCTCTGAATTTAAATAGCGCTTAACGTGAAAGTGCAAGTTCCTCCCGTACGTAACATTGATTGAATTGAATATAGGAATTAGGTAAAAGCAACACAAATTCATCGGGTTGTAAAATTGTATACCTACTTTGTCATATATATATATACAAGTAAATGTCATCAAAATATTTGAAAGGGTGGTGCCTCTTTTATAGATAACAAAATGCTACACTTGCTCCTGATATAAGCCGCCCACATTAAAGAAAATGATTGAGATAATATGTTCTCACGCATATCCTTCGGTATCACATGAATTTTCTTTAATTCTATCAGTCACGGCACAAAACTATTTGATTCTTATACCTTGGATTTCTGGGAAAAACAGCTTCAGTTTTAAAAGTGTAATACTTGTGATTGTTCTTGATAATTTATATACTTTATAATGATTACTTCCATGCTATTGTATTGTTGACAGACCTTGAATAGTGCACGACACCTTTTTAAAGTAGTAATTTCGAGAAATTCCAGGATTCCTTCGCGTTCTTAAGGTGATACCTAACTAAGATTTGACCAAAAATAACAGCATGACACGAGAATACAATGTTTGACCATTTTATACAATAGTTTGCTTTGATTGTATTTATCTTGTCTTTACCTTCCCAGTAACATAAAAGAAAAAAAAAAACGAGAAGAAGAGAAAAAGAAAAAACTCGCACGCATGTATGTGTATGTGTATGTCTGTATGTGTGTGTGTGTGTATGTGTATGTGTGTGTGTGTGTGCATACACACAAAAAACAAGAACTCGCAGATTTGAGTAACATGACACTATAATGACACACAGTTGAGTATTTTCATTGATATACTTATCAGTGTGTCATTATAGTGTCATTTTTTGCGACTTTACTCAGATCCATGAGTTCTAGTTTTATGTGTGTATATGTGTGTTCAAATCATTCAAACGATTTAAATGAAATAATCCTTCTAGTTTAATTATTGAAATATAGCATTAAATGGGCAGAGGTTTATCCAAATCATTATGATTTATCCAATCTTAATCATGTATTGTGTGATTTTCGATTATGAATGACAGTAATGGAGAAATATTGAATACAAATTCGATTAAAAAGGTAAATAAAAGTGGTGTGATCAAGCAGGTGAATAGCAGCAGAAACCGATTTTAGGGGATCCATCTGAAGGTCATATCGCTTGACTGAGGTCTGATGATCATTGTTTTAATACCGTATAAACTATTTCCGTAAAATAAAGTCAGTTCCGATTTGAATAGAATTCCAAAGCAGAATTGAATTGGCGTTCGAGTTATCTTTACAGAAGTAGATTATATCATGTTTTAACCACAGTTATACAAAGGATATGAACTCGTTATTTGACATGAAGCTCTTTATTCTACTAATATCTCTATAATGTCGCCTAATTGCAAAGACCGAATTTGCTTGAAATATTCAAATATGATTTCAAATAGAGATTCGAACGATATAAGCGTATATTACTACCTATGATGAAAACGTATTGTTGAAAAAGCAATAATTTCGAACATCCGTTCATATACGATGTCAGAATTACTCAAAAATAAATTAATCAGGGTGATATTCTTAAATACCTCTATAACGTAGCCCAATACATATCGATTTCAGTGGAATAATAAAGTTGAAGTAGGCCTTGCACAATGTCAAATGTGATTTCATAAAGATGCTATATAAGCATGTTTTACTACTTCTCATGAAAACGTGTCATTGAAAAAAGCAATAATGATAATTTTCAAATATCCATGCACACGATTCCAAAATTGCCCAAGAATAATGTATAATCATTAGCGCTAATACTCTTCAAATACCCCTATAACGTAGCCTATGCACAAAATCTATTCCAGAGGAAGAATGAGCTTGAAATATTTACAATTTCACAATCCAAATGTGATTTCATAGAGAGACTACAGCGATATAGGCGTGTTTTACTACTTATCATGAAAACGCATCATTGAAAAAGCAAAAATAATAATGCCAAATTGTTCAAGAATAAAACCTACCTTTACTGTGCTAAGTTTGCAGATTATGACAAATGGATTAAAATTTTGCTCATCATGGCGTACAGTACAATATAGGGGAGGGGTATTCGGGTTCGAGGCGCCCCTCCTTTGGAAGGTACGAGGGGCGCGAAATTAAGTTAACACGAGGGTTGCGAATTTTCTGTAACGGGTCGCCAACATTTCTGCTTATGTGCCCACTCATTAGCAAGTTTGCTCTGAGAGGGGTGCTAAAAATGCCCCCAAATCCTAATAAGGCCCTTTGTTCATGTTATTATTTCTGTTGCTTGTATACAGCATTTAGGGGTCCGGGGGGTTAAACCAGCCCCTTCCCACTCCCTTGATGTATCAAGTCCTGAAGACGCACATGAGATTGGATCTTTTATCCTTGATTATTTTAGATCTTTCTTCTCGATGCAGCTTTGTTTGTCCTCTGACCAATGGAACCCGTTCTCACAAACAGGGCAATCAGGTGATCCGCATGCTGAGGCATCGACGCAGATGGCGCTACTCTTACTCGAACCACAAACGACTTTTCCTGCATAGAAGAGGAGTAAAAAGAGAGTGGTGAGGAGGGAGGGAGGGAGGGAGAGGGGTAAAAGCGTGTAAGGTCAGAGATTGACAGATACATTAATAAAGAGGGAGTTAAATAAATACAGACAGACAGACAGACAGATACAAAGAAATAGAAAGGGAGAGAGAGAGAGAGAAATAGGGTGGTAATGAACAATGCGTATCAAAGATTTCTGCAGTATACTGCCCTCCCACGACAAAATAAGTGTCAACCATTTACAAGTTTTAAAGATATGAAAAAAAAAACTATTAAAAAATCGCTTGATTTGTGTATGTTGTCCTTTTTTAGTGCGTAAAAAACATTGGGACTAGTTTTCTCAACACTTTTAAAGGTTTTTGAAATAAACTTTTATGAAGCTGGCATGTTTATGAAAAAAAAAATATATATATCGTTTTGGAATTCATGGGAGGCATGACTAAAATTGACTAAATTTCTTATTTGCAAGCCAAATAAGAGAATAAAATACTCAATAAATAAAAATGTTATGAAGTCTAGTGTTTGCTTTCACGTAGAGGGTTCCATTCGAAATTGGCCGTGTCGGTTTTTACACGGGCTACATGAATTAAATTTAACAAAATCAAGTCACTATTTCTACTGGGCTAACATGTGAAAGCTTCTGCTTTGTTCACTATACTTACTTATGAATTATGAACGGATCTAGGGAGCCAATATTCTGTTTTATTCATATGATATGTTGGACATCTCCGGCATCATTATTGTGATAAGATAATGCTATGACTCTAAAATTAAATTGTAAAAATATTTCATTGTGCAGGGTGCAAAGGTTGGGATCGTAAAGTATATTTCATTCAGCACTCCTGAAGAAAATTTAGAAATAAAAGGAAATCAAAATTTGGTGAGAAATTGTACCTTCTGGACAAAAGCAGCCAGCACTTGCCGGTCTATCACACGATAGTCGCCCTGGAATGAAACATGATTGAGATCCACACCCGGGTCCGTCTTCCAGGAACTCCATATTTCCGGGGCATGCAAACGGTATTCCTTTCACATTGCGTCCTATATCGATGAAAAAGAATGACGATTAGCCAACGTAATTTATATTCATTAATCAGTCATTCTTTTTTTTTTTATTAGACCCACCTATAAGACTTTCGCTCACTTTCATATCGTGCTTCTCGACTGATTTTGTTTTAAATGATTGTCTATAGAATAATTTATTTACGATATCGATTTATTAAATAACACGATATAAATTATTTCCGTTAAATGAAGTCGAACGCCAATTCATTGCTCCTTTGCAATGCTATTCAAATCGAAACAGGTTTGTGATTGATGTGTCCACACAGGTCAATACACGGCGTACGGCTATATTTGCTGAAATAGTTTACATCGTCTTATTTATTCATGTCTACCAATCAGATGAACTTCTTTCGTTCACTTTTGATAATTATGAAGAACTGTATTTAATTTATTTAGATTTCTCCCGCTTTCACAACGTCATTATACGGGGATCAATCTTCAAAAGTGTAGACTAGCGCAGGGAACGATCCAAGACCTGAAAAAAGAGACAACAATAACAAAAAAGGTCGATGGGGTTCGCTTCTCGTCGAACAGTTGAAAATTAAAACAGGAGGGCTTCATCACCAGGGGAGGAGGGGGGGGGGGGTACAAGTCAAAAGGGGAAGACGCGTGTACAGTTGTGGTGCAGCGGCGCCAATGGTGTGTGTCAGTGGGGGTGCTACCTGTTCGACTCCCCTATGATGATGATGCCATTTGTAGAGCAAGACACATGTTCAGAAAGATATTGAAATTTTAGTATTTTGCAGTTCTTTATTTTTTCCTTTCCTTATTAATTCGCTTGAACATACTGGCAGTGCCTAAAAATTGTGATAATGAGCCTCTCCACTTTTAAGACGTACCGCGTGCATGTGCCGTAGATGGTCAATATCCTCAGAGAACGAGGAAATCATGTTCCTTTTGGTTCTCGGATAATTCTCTACAGGCACAGAAATCGGAACATATTTTATCTGATTTGTTCCGATTTCTGTGATTACAGGTGTGTAGGTAGGCAATATGATCACGCTCTCCAATCTCTGTAGATTATACGCGCTAGACAGTCACCTTTGCAAGTTTTGGCATCGGCTACAAAAAGCCCATCTGTCTAAATACCCTTGATGATGGTGACAAAATAAATGCATTAATTTGCCATGACTAAAAGAACCACACACCACAAGTTAATAAGCAGAATGTAGTATTATAATAAAATATTTATATCCAATATTCGCAGCAGATAAGATTGTCTCAGTTTGAGATATTTGACCATGGAACTACAAGACGGATACAAATCTAAATTTCCTTAATCTGAATAAGCAGCAACTTTTTCAATAGTAATGATTATTATTGATCAGCAACTAATCTCATGTGTACTTGGAACTATAAGGGTTGCTGTATGGACATCTATGCTTGGAACTGTATTGGTGCGCTGTGGTCAGATGGCGCTCTTGAAACCGAAATAACTGAACCATTGGATGGCATGCGAAGCCTTCTGATTTTGGTCCGTGCTGACATATATCTCTCACGCTTATTTATGCCAATATAATCAATCTATATATAGAGTGAGCAGATTCTTAGATTTTTTTCTCAATTTCTGCTTTTGCGACGGAAGTGGTATAATTCTGTTGCCTGAGATAGCACACTACTACTTTAATATCAGCGCTGAAAAGCTTCATCTAGAAACAAAATGATCAATATTTAAAAACAGTTGTGAACAGGTTTAGGGGGATCTTCTGCTTTAAATCTTGATATTACAGTAAGTTGATATTTTGCACAATAATGATAATACATCTAAACGCATGAGCCAAAATTACACAGAAAGAGAATTTCTGGTATGATTTTATTCAGCACAATGAAAAGGAAATATTGGAGAACGGTGACAATCTTTACTGATAGTTACTTTACACTTAAAACGTTGGATCCAACATGTGTTAAATATCAATTTACCATTAAGAAAGGGTTGTCACTCCTGCAGTGTGATTAAACGCACACCACCACCGTCATCGTCATCACTATCACCATCACTATCACCACCACCACCACCACCACCATCACCATCACCACCACCACCATCACCACCACCACCATCATCATCATCATCACCACCACCACCACCAC
>BQKZ01004772.1:13651-26402 GCA_036244855.1 Temnopleurus reevesii | reverse complement strand
CCCGCGCCCCGTGTGCATAGGGGGTTCCGTGCCGACTTGCCTTGTGGGAGGCGGGCGGACCGCCTCCCGATCCCGCGCCGTGCCCGCTAGCAACGGCGCTGGTTAGGGTCCGGGTATCCGGATATCCTGATATCCGCAAAACCGGATATCCGGGAACCCGGGTCGGGGGGGTAATGATGATGATGCAGTCAGTTTTTAAATGATAGATCAATTTGTTACTTACATTTTCTATCTCATGTGTGCTGGGGTAGCCGAGTCTCTTGAATTGGTCTATAAGATTTGGAATCACATGCTGAGAGACATGACTACAGTTGCTCAGCACGATCACCAGACACTGCTCCTGTTGTGTAAAATAAGAAAATACAAGCAATAACTAATATACAGAATAAATTCTGTTTTTTCTCTTCAATCTGTATTTTCTTCAACATATGAAATGAGGCTTTTCATTTGTTTAGTAAACAAAAAAAGGCTGGAGCATTGCATAGGGCAATGTTTTTTCTGTCAAAGATTATACAGATTGAAAATGAAGTAAGCCTTGTCATTCCAAAGATACAAATCCCTCATGCCAACATTACGTTAATATTAAAGTGTCAAAGACTTTGTCAATCCAAACATTTGTGTTTTGATTACGGGCTCATGATTAACCAAAATAATAATAATAATATATGCAATTTATATAATGCACGTATCCACTCTGCTGAGTGCTAAAGGCGATTTACATTATTATTACCATGGCTGAGTGCAGCACAATGTGGATGAATTTATTGCTGAAGGAAATTGACGCAATGGGTAGGATTCGAATCTACGACCCTCTAGTTGAAAGGCGAGAGTCACGACCACTACACCACGGCACCTCCACAAATTCAATTTAAAAGAAACTATTGTATGGAAAAAATTCAAATAAATCCATTATCCATTTCTGTTCAATCAAATGAAATATTCAATTAAAAAAAAATCGCACAGTAACTCCATAGAAAAATGTTTACAGGTTCAAAACACAAACAATTGGTTATTGTTTATTTTCATCAATATTACTCCTTGTTTACTTTTGGTTCTTTCTGGCATGCTGGGTGATCGGTTTGCTACTTACCATTGATGGAATGCTATCTTCAGGGGACTGGAAAAGAGAATCAGGAATTCTCATAGCTGCCTCAGATAACCTAATGGAAAAGTAAATTATTTTGTTATTATTCTATTTGTTCAAATTTTGTTTAAAAGACAGGGTGGTTTTGTTTGAGCCACATGGCCAGCTTTGCAAGAATATCATCATTGTTGTTATCCTCATCACTGTTGTTATTGTCATTTTAGTTGTCTTCTTTGTTTTCATCATCCTCATATTCTATTATCATAATCAGCATTATTACCATTATCAGTATTGCCCTTATCATCATCAACAGCAGCAACATCATCATCAAATTGTAACTGTATTCTTCTGCTTCATTAATGTTTCACTGAATACAGGCAAAAGAAACAAAATTAAAGGGGTACTATTATGAAAATACAAGTTGATCTGTATTGATGTATTATACCATTATCAATACCCTTTTCAGTGGAAGAGAGTCTAAATGTATTTCATATATTTTATAATATTTTTTCTTCATTTTTATGTTGGCTTAGTTGGGAACGCCCCTAAAATTTCTTTCAAATGTCAATCAGGTTGTGACATCACAAGAGTCAAGTTTGTTCACCTTTGTAGATCATGTTTCAGAGCTGGTTCTGTAAATAACAAATGGAAATATGTGGATCAATGCAGGGATTTCAATTATAGGTGATTGCCCATGAAAAGTAAGATGAATAAATAATAACGTATTCCACAATTAAAAAAATCAAAATTAAACATACCTTAGTTTATGATCCCCATCATCACCTTTGAAAGCAAGCTGTTCAAGACAGGATGCAAATGCCTGAAATGTGTGATCGAATGAAAACAAAATCAAAATATCTGAATTCTTTAAATACAGGAATGATCTCTGAAACAGCAATCTCTTTATTTTATCATCATATGTTCTAAACCTCAATAACCCCTTATTCCCACAAAACAGTATATGCAATATTTGGACTATTATTATAATTATTATCAATCTCATTCATTCGGCAAATTCAAAATATTTACAGTGTATGTTAAAGATACAAAGATACAAGACTATCGTTGCTTTGCAAGGGACAGTAATGTCTAATGCAAGATGTACCATAAGTAAAGAAAAAAATAGAGTAGTTAAAAATTGTTATATTTCAAAAAAAAAAAGAGAAAAAGGTAATTCGAATAATTCCATCCCTCATCAAAACCATTTCAGAAACTGTTTCCTCATATTTCATTACTTTGCTGGACTTTGATGATCACATTTTAGCCTTTATACTCTTCACTGACTTTCGTTTCTGTCAATTTTTTGAAATTTTCTGTACAATATTGATTGAGGTGTAGGACTTACCATCAGCATATCTGAAGATAAATCTACGGTCTGCTTCTCCACATGCCTGTTATCAAATATCTAAGAGAACAAATAAAGAAAAAAAATGATTTAATAAATAATAAACATTTGCAAGATATCTATGAGCAATGCAAACTTATTATAAAGCACACTTATTGAATAATTCTGATGATGCGACATGTTACTGAGGTTATAATTCATGTGCCAAAAACTGAAAGAATCCAATTTAAGATGTTTGTTTACAGCTATAAGAAATTCATTCAATATTGTGATATACATAAATTATGTATTGAAATTGTCTACTTTTGTATAATATTGATTTTCACCAAATGTGTACAATGGAAATGGTCTGATACGGTAAGACTAAGGACAGAAATGGATTGTCATAAAATGTGTAGTTTACCGTTTTACGCACAGGTCGACCATGATTTTTCACACCAGGGGCAATCATATCAAGTGTATTGTTTCTCAAATTTTCTAAAAACCTGGAGGGAACGTGCATACTCATTCACCAGCCCGACTTTTTGGAATAACCTAGATACCTGAAGACATAAAAAGCTGTTCTACCCTCCTGTCATTCAAGAAACTTGTCAAAACTTAATACCTGTTCACTTCTTAAGTAAATCTCACTTAATTTCACTTCTCTCTTAATGCGCCTTGAGCACTCCACAGAGTGGATTAGGCGCTATACAAATGGCATTATTATTATTATTATTATCAATATTGTGCATGAGGTGATTTTAATGAAATAGTTTTGTAGAAAATACTCTTTTGTGTGTTAAGGATATAGTGTTCTCAAGATATCTACTTTTTGTTTTAAAATTTTTTAGCTCTAGATATATACAATTACTAATTTCCCCTAGAAAAATCAGCCTAAAACACATTTCTCTCACTCAGAATGGCATCAATCCAAAACTAAGCGCACGAAATTTTCAGGCAAGTTTTACAAATAAAAATTATTCCGCCATACCTTCTTCTCAGTAGGGCTATTACAGCTGATAACTTCTTTGAGATGTTGTAGAGTATCGACCACTATACTCTCAAAAAGAGTGGGCTGAAAAGAAAAACAAGACATGGATAATGATATTGATAATGATAATGTTAGTCATTGCCTTTCACTGCTTTTATCTGCAGACTGAAAAATTACAGAAAGCTATGGCAACTGCAGCCGGTCCGCTTTCCGAAAGCCACACGCTTTTTGTGCCCTGATCTATTTTTATTATATTTGGATAGTAATTGTTCATTCATTTTTCTATCTTGGGCTTTCGTGGTGTTTGGTATAAATGTATTGGATCATTTTTTTGCAAATACAGAAGGAGAGACAGAAAACAAAAATTTTTGAAGAATGACTGGTTTCAGTTCTTGTGTTGAATGGTTTTGAATCTTATGAGTATAGCACTCAATGACGTACTGCAGTCATCCCTAAAGTTGGAATAATTCTTGCCTTTTCCCAACATAGAATTATTTCCATTCTTATCTTCCTAATAAAAAAAATCATCAAATTTATGCATTGTATTTTTAAAGTTATTCTTCTTAGAACAACTTGGTGAAACACCGCCCAACATAAACAGATGTAGTATTCTAATATTATCAAAGTCATTTTGAAATATTTCTTTTTCTTACCAGAGTTGTGATGCCGCCATGTTCATCCATTTGAAGAACCCATGTTTCTCTGCCATGAAGAGCTTTGATGTCTGCATGATATACATACAAACAAACAAATCATTAAACATTAGCAGAGGAAATCAGATATTGGAACTTTAAATTGCCAATTTAGACTAACCGTTTCAAAATATGTTTGTAGTTTATTTGGGTAGAATCAATCTAGAAATTAGTAATCTAATGCAAGAGTACAAATTATGTAATTTCTTATACGACTGTGATGAATTTTACCAGTCCACAGCGGTCTACACATTTATTACCAGCAGTATTTAGCAGAAGTGTCGGAAGCAAAGTTGCGACGGTTTCTGGGGGAACCAAGGAGACTGACCATTATTCCCAGCTTCTCTCTTAAACTCCCATTTACATTTGTTATATTGAATGTGAGTCCGACAACTTACATTCACACACACTCCGACTACTTCAGTACATTTTTACCCAAGACCCGATTCTTTGCCATAACACTTTAATACAGATCCATAACTTCAAACACATTCCACAATTGAATTCATTGTAATATTCATTGATAAATACTGTATCAAATATCTTCTGCCCTTTTATAACATTCCCAAAAATGGTGTCTGAATGGTTGATGGAAATTACAAAAATATGTCATACACATCACCATTACCAGTGGTCATGTATCAAAAGCATGACTTTCAAAGGAGAAAATTGTTTACCTTCGGTAGCTTCCCTAAAGAGGGTCACCATACAGTGCACTCTCAGATCAGCTAGTAGGGACTGCACAACTTCGAGGAGAGATGATGGTACATCAAGATTTGTCAGAGTACTCAGAACAGATCTGTAAGTTAGAAACATAAAACAATTAATAAAAATAAGGGGGTCTTGTTACAAAAGTTGCGTTCAGTTGCAAGTTGCAAGTTCCTGTTGATCGGCAAACCTCAGTCAAATCATTGTTTCGTCTTGTCTCAAACACAGACGCTTCACGAATGAACAATTTTCCCTGATTTGCAGTTGATTTGTGATAATTTACAACTTTGTAGTCACATCCCGTAAGAGAATCGTGGACAACGAAAGCATACCGGTACATGTACAAATAAAAAAAAAAATCAACATTCATGCCTTCAGTGATTTCTACAAGATAGTTTGGCCCTATGACCTTTTGGACTTCTAACCTTCCAAAAAAATCTTATTTCATCCGTACATGTACAGTACATGCGATTATATGTATATGTTTGAGTAATGTGTTGTAGAAATCATTTACATAGTTCTGAATTTATCACGATCACAAGCTATCTATGATATCTAGGTGATTTCCCCTGCCCCCTCCCCTTTAGGGGGGCCTTGTGATCTTTGAGCTCTGACACTTGGAACCAAAAATACATTCATCCCTTTATGGTTCTAAATGATATTTTAGCAAAAAGGGCTATAATCATTATGGTCAAATACTATTTTCGGTGATTTTTTAAAGGGGCGGCTGGATGAGAATGAGAGACCTTTATTCCTAGAGCCTGTAGTTTTAAGAACAATCTCCTTTTTACCCCTTCTAAATTGACCCACCAGAAGTAGAGTTATCAAACTTTTAGTTTGGAGGGGTACCATTTTCACTGAGAGAGCAATCCCTTGTACTTTTCTCGAGTATCCCTGTGACGTCACGGAAAAAACAAATTGCGAGCGTCGTCTGCTCCATTCAACGGACGAGATGGAGAGATCAATGCAGCAGTACGCAAAGTGCAGCTTTACTTGACATTGCTCTAAATTTTCTGCAAAACTCTTAAATGTCTCTTAAACAGCATATTGATTGTTACTTCATAAAGCATTTATGGACACAAACTTTTAGATGAATTCCGATGAAAACTATGTAATTTACCCACTAAACGATGACGGTATGATGACCAGATTTCCAAACACATTCATACTGTGCGATCCACACTCATTCGCTTGCCATCACGTATGAGAGATTTGTGTAATTTGCGTGATTTTTCAGAAAGAGACAATTATTTAAATGTTATGCGCTTTAAAGAAAGCTATCAGTTCTTTATTTGTGTCAATATTTCATGACGGAACTGGGCTTAATAACGGTATAATCATGCATTTTTCCTCTTCCAAGTTTGACGTTTCAGCCGATACTCTGTATAAGTCTTGGGATAATACAGCGTAATATATCGGTCGGCGTCTCGCTCCCTCGGTCCGTCGGGGGCTCCATTGCTCAACAGTCCGGTAAAACACTGCTCTTCACACGCACGGTCCATACCGAAACGATAATTTCACCGATGAATATACAAGTCACAAATGATTTAAAAGTCACAATGATTAAAAAAAACGAACAAAGGCGATACAAATACGGTAGAAATGATACTCCAAGGTTTTTGCTGCGTTTTCATACGAAAAATAAATTACGTTATGGGGAAATCTCCCGGGAAAAAAAAATGATAAACAAGTCTCGAAAATGACAGATAAACGCGTCTAAGTAATCAAAACTAACAATCTTCGCACTGCCGTAAATGCGCGCGTACGTACGTAATACATGTTCACCCGTGCATATGCTCTTATCCCGAGTCGATTCGACCATCCCATATACACATAAAATACTTTATGAGTGCTTATAAAAGGGTATTATGTTCAGAAAAAGGTAGTGATATGTAGTATGGTGTTATTTCTTTACATTTCAAATTCCATATTGCCCATATAATGCAGTATAACTTGTCACTGAGCTGTTTTATTTAGGAATCCCCTCCCGCGGCCGTCCTGCCCAATAGTATTCTGTATGTCGTTTATTATTCGCCCAACCCATGCTTTTTCCATGACGTCACAGAGTGTGTTCAATTTACCTCACGACTTGCATAATTCTCAATACATCTGACCAGGATTTTCAAAATTGTTTTTCTTCTAAACGCTAGGTTTAAATGTGACGAACTGAAAATTTGTATTTGGGAAGAACAAAATTCCCTAATGGCATAAAACTTAATTTCTTATGCCTTTTCTTCCTTTTTTCACTTTAAACAAATTTTTTTAACCTGAATAAAGGTAAACTCTGACCCAAACACCCAAAATCTATCCTTACATCAGAGAAATCAAATTTAAAAAAAAAAGATGTTTAGAGGAGGCTTAAAAAGATATTTTGAAACATACCTGATGTTTCGAACACACTGAGGGAGCCAAGCTCCAGTTCCGACCTCATTCTTGCTGTCTCCCCATTTTCCCAGCTTTTCTCTCTCGTTCTCATTCTTCTTCTCTAGAGATTCAGGAAGAAATGCTGCCCTCACGAGGTCTGTGAAGTAGGTTATGATCTTTGTCATCATGGCCTGCAAACAAGAATATTGATTTTCTTTCTATTTTGAGTTGCTTTTTACTTTACGGAAAATAAAACCAAACCAAACCAAGACAAAAACAGGACGAAATATAAAATGTAGTGGTTTAATTTTAATGAGATCTTTGAAAACTGTATATTCTCATGCAAATTAAAAATAGAAATTAAAATCCATTCCAAAATCTTTTTATGCAACAAAGAATATTAAGTGATGAATTGACAATACAGTAATGAAAAAGCACAAATTATTGAAAACAAACATTATTTGAAGAAAAAAAATATTTTTAAAGATGGTTTAATTTCTTGATGGTTCATCATGAATTACAAGATAAACTTGTCTTGACAAGAAAGGGCAGAGAGGAAAAGCTCACAAAATTGTTTACTATAACAGATATAACTTGTTTTCAAGAAATGGAAGTTTCAAAATGAAAATGAAAATACACACCTGTACCTTGACACAGCTAAAACAAATTTAGATTCTTGTAAATGTAAGGTAGTAATTGTCAGGTATTACTCACTGTAAATGAGGCTTCCTTAGATGAGTCGACAGTCATAGACTTGCCTCCAGCCTGTCAAAGAAAAGAAACATCAAAATCCATAAACATGCTCCAATAAAATTCTATAATAATCCTATAGTGGTTTTGGCTGGCATACAGATCCTAATACAAATCAATGAAAATAGATATTGAGCAAGTTATTAGCTAACTTGCTTGAGCAAATCATCATCATCACCATCATTATCAGCATCATCATGATCACCATCATCATCGTCATCATCATCATCATCATCATCATCATCATCATCATCATCATCATCATCACCACTATCATCACCATCATCATCATTGCATACCTCAGAGACGACAGATGCATTGAAGTACGACTGACCAAGTCGCCATATGTTAGGGAAGGTGGTGAGGAGATTATCAGCTAGCTCTTCAAGGAACAGAACTTGCTGGGGTGCCGAAAACTTGCCCTCCACTGAAAGATAAAAAGAATATTTAAAAAAAAAAGGTTCAAGATTCAAGATATACTTTACTTTAATATGCATTACAAAAGGACTGACCAAATCATAATAAAGAGAAAATGGTAAGAAGATTATTAATGAGTTTGTCCAGAAAAAAAATACAGCAGGGGTGCTGAAAACTTGCCCTCCCCTGAAAGATGGAATATAATGCGGGATTCGAGGTAAATTCATTTTCATGTGATTATAAACCTACATGAAATTCACTTACAGACAGCATAAGGCACATAAAATGAGGAAATTGAATCACTGAAATTCAGCAAGTATAACAAATAATTCCAAATATAACTAAAGATATTTTGTAATTTCACTGCAGAAAATGTAGATACTTACTGTTTGTATCTGATGTAAACTTGACTTGAATGCCAGAGCCTACAGAAAAAAGTATTTAATAGATGTGTCATTAAAGGTATGGATTACAGTAATGGTTAGGATGCAGAAATTGATGTAAAACAAGCTGATGTATTCACAAATTCAATAAATGTGTACCAAATAAGGATAAGATTTTTGCACGCATTCTGGCTTATTTTAGTTTGATAATGCTAATCAGCCGTTATTCCTACAGAGCCTTAAATAACTGGAATGAGAGTGTAGTCGGGCAAAATCAGTGGCCCTTCCGCTGATATTGTGTGCAAAGGTGAACTCGCATTCAATTTGCACTTGAGGCGATGAGAACGACACATGTCATCATTTGTGTTTAGCGATAATTTAGCAATTTCTGGGTTGATTTTATTTAAAAGAACTATGAACTTGCTCTAATTTGCTATTTAAAAACTCTGTTATGGTAATATTTTTAACTGCAGCTTACTAAAAAGTTAAATGTCTGAATGCCACCTCTTCCAAAATTGATCTATATGCTTTATCATAGCAACATTAAACGATGACTAGAATACTGGAAATGATAAAGAAAATATACATCAGATACATGTAGTTTGTAAACCTGATTTGGATAATAAGCATTGGAAAATAAAAAAAAAATGAGATTTGATTTTTTGGGGGCTGAAAAAAACTTTGTACTGAATGTGTGCACATTCAAATTCCTGAACTGCTGGTCATCCAAAGCAGGCTGAAAATACACATTAAATGTTTCATTATGACATGATTTTATAATGCATTTCCATCAAGTGATTAATGGGAGATGAGCTGCACGTATTGTAAAGAAGCTTACAACACAATGATATGAATACTGCATGGCATAAATAATTGCTTGTGTGAAAGCGAATAATTAGCACATGATGATAAAAATTTGAAAGCTGAAAGTAAATTTTCTTCACATAGTAAGTGGAGATATTCCATGAAATTGCCTGGTTTTATCATGAGTATGTCTGTCAAAGCGTCATGGTGTAATGGATCTGACTCTCGCCTTTCAACTAGAGGGTTGGCGGTTCAAATTCCATCCATGACGTTAATTTCCTTCAGGAAGAAATTCATCAAAATTTTGCTGCACTCGACCCAGGTGAGGTGACTGGGTTCCTGGCAGGAATGTATTTTCCTTCAAATGCATAAGCACCTCATACCTGCTATTGCTAAAGCCAGGGTAATAATATTAGACTGGATTGTAGATTAACCGCGTAGAGACGCATAATGGCAATGATATGCACTATACAAGCACGGTGTTATTATTTACCTTTATGAATAAGATATAACATTTAAGTATGATTTTGCAAATTTGTTACTTTGGAAAAGTTATGCGTATTAACCTTAAATTGTATATTTTATCACACTGTATTGATTTGTATTTTGTTTGAAACGAAATAAATAAATAAATGAAAATGAAAAATGAATTATTATTATTATTATTATCAAACTTTTTTTTTAAAATGAGTATTCATTTCTTCCTTGACATCGCGGTCATCCTAACCTGAGAAGTTTCGCCGATGACCTCTGACCTTGGCGGCATGGCTCGGTGCTTCGTTCACATCACCTCCTTGTTGATCTGAATGGATAAACATTAATGGAATATTGATTGCTGATGCGGATGTGACAAAACATTGATGGAATACATGCATTGACAGTATTATTTACGACGTAACACACTCTGGAATACCTGTATGTATTGAAATGTGAATAAAGCTGAAAATATTACTGAAATATATATTGATGCTCATGTGGACAATAGTGTAAATAATGACCAAGATGAACTATAGACTTCCCATGTGGAGTATTTAGAAAATATCAAACCATTGAGAAGTCAGATCATGGTATAAATAATGATGAAATATTGAATACTCATCTGTATCATGGAGATTACATCAATGAAGCATAATGTGGATCATGGTATAATATTGCCTTTACATGTAGCATGGATAAGATATTGACTAAATATTGACCACTAGTATGGATCATGGTGAAAATTTTGATGAAAAAATATTGACTGCTCATGTGCATCACCATGAAAACATTTGATGAAATACATATTGCCTGCTAATGTGGAAAATGGTTATTGATGACATATTGACTGCTGCTGTGGATAAGACATTACATTGATGGAATTATTGACTGCTACAGTAGGAATGTGAATAATGCTTAAAATATTGCTGAAATATATATTGACTGCTAAAGAGAATCATAGTGAAAATCTGGCTAAAATACATATTAGCAGAGTATTGATGAAATATTGATAGCCACTACTGAGGATTAATTTCATTACTACATTAAAGATTCAATTTCTACAATTGATAAAAGCTAATTGTTCTATTATTTTGAGGTTACTACATTCTTACCCATCTGGATATGTTGGTCTCTACAGCCAGTCAAAATATCTTTGATCCATTTGTGCTCATTGACAATGGGTGACTTCAAGTACGGTGTTGAACGCTGGTGTTGGTGTTGAGAGAGCAAAACGGTCCGTAAACCGAGGTCAAACACCGTTGGTCAATTTACAGAAGTGATACAGAAACGACCGGAAATACGTCAGAATCTTGCGAGGTCTACCCCTAACACCGACAGACTTCAAATTTGGTGTTGAGGCTGGTGTTGGTTTTGCTTCAACACCAACACCAGCGTTCAACACCGTACTTGAAGTCACCCAATGCACTCCCTGGCAGGATCAGCTGGGCGGTGTTTCACCAAATTATTCTTAAAGTTAAGCACGACTTTAAAGGCGGGGCGACATGACGTTCAGGGCGTGGCTAACTGACGCTGCCATTTTGATTACGAATATTGGCGAACAGAAAAATCATGGCATTTTAAGCCTGGAATAGCGAGCGAGCAAGTTATATTTCGCCAGCTCGCATCTCGGCAATCAAATACGTATGCGTTCCGTACATTTTTAGAAAAATCGAAGCTGAAGAGGGGAGAAATCATGGATCGGAAACTCGTACGAAGTTTTCCGAGTGTCTGAGCTTGGCAAGGTGCGTAAGCAAGGAAATGTTCAAATATCGTTGTTGCCATTACACAACACGCCGTCCGTGCGTGCTCGCAACCGGAAGTCCTGTCGATCATGACGGACTGACTTTAAGAAAGACTGGACTACATTAACAAGCTTATTGCGCGTAAGATTCTCAATCATTCAGCACAAGAACTGATACCTGTCAAGTGAAAAGTCATTCTTAAAGTCTTTCGTAACTTGATGAAACACCACGCAGGTCCCCCAAGCTCTACTAGATACCTAACGATTGTAGAAAAAGCTAATTGTTTTATCATTTCAAGGTTATTAAATTTTTACCTATCTGGATATGTTGGTCTCTGCAGCCAGTCAATATATCTTGGATCCATTTATGTTCATTGACGATGCACTCCCATGCAGGGTCTCCAGGTCCTCCCAGCTCCACTAGATACCTATCAAAACGGAACAAAAACATGAAGACTATTTTTACAGCAAATTCAATAATCACTTTTCCCCTCACATTGGCAATAGTGCAGTAGCATTGCGTATATGTATTGTTTTAATGAAATACAGTGATTCAGTACATGATAGACTATTGCCCAAAAATGTTTCTTAAGGTACAAAAAAGTTGTCATTCTATATGATACCATGGTTTTTTGTTTAAATGTTTACCATCTTTGTGACTTCATGATCTTCCACAATCAAGTCATTGATTGTTTTCATTTTAAACTTTGAAAGTATAATCCCATATAGGATTCCCATAAATGGTTACATCTGGGTATTTGTGCATCAAGACAAAATAAGTTCCACATATCAAAGCCGTAGTTATTTCATATCTCAAATAGGTTTGCAAGGAAACAGGCAGGATAGATTTCAGTACTGTGTTCTGAATTATTCAATGATATTCATTTTTGATGATGATGATGGCCTCTTGTATAGCGCCGGTATCCGCCACAGCTGGGCGCTCATGGCGCTTGATTACTCAAAAAATAATGTCTCACAGATTTCAATGTCCTAATTAGTGCTATGGTTTATCTTTC
>BQKZ01004771.1:12396-23268 GCA_036244855.1 Temnopleurus reevesii | reverse complement strand
GGAGGCATAAAAAAAAAAAAAACATTCAGATAATGTAACAGATCTGACTACTACATGTAAAGCCGAGAAGTAAATGCATATCCATGTCTCTAGAATAATTCTGATATGATATGACAAAAACCCCATTTCCATGACTTTCCACAATTTTTTTCAAATTCCATGACTTTTCCTTGACTTTCCATGACCACAAAATGATTCTTGAATTTTCTCGGATTTTCCATGACTTGGCAATCTAGGGATTATCATAGAATCATACAGTCACCAATCATGCAAAGAGTCAGGTGCTTTGAATAGATCATTTGAGTTTGCTCAATTTTTCAGAATTTGTTCATCTGATTTTTCTTCATTAAAAGAGAATCACGAAGACATTACCAAGCCTGGAACGTGCGGGTTTGACGAACATAATGCGAACGGAGTGCGAAAGGTGATTGGTATTGTGACGTCAAAAAAGGGACAACATTTTAAGCAAGAATGAAAAAAAAAATTGGACGAACCAAACAACTTCCACTGAAGCCTTCAAAATGGTTATATGCACACAAAAGAAAGTATTTCTCCGATTGATACGGTGTATTCATGTTCAACATTACTCAGCATAATAAGAGGAAGGAATTTTCTTAGTGTACATAATAGAGCTATGCATGAATCCACAACACACTGCTTGAAAGGATGTGAAATTCAGTTAATAGACATGTCCAATGAATGAAATGTTACAATAACAACCCGACTCTTTGAGTGTGGCAATTATTCTCAGATATAAAAGGCATATTAAAAAGAAATAAAGGAAAGAATGTGCGAGCGTACCATTTGATTTACGACAACAATGCACTTGCACTTAACTTACAAGAGCGTTTGCCGTCATAGTATTTTGGATAGCTTTACAGGACATAAAAGTAAATAAATACAATAATTCGAAGCATGTAGAGGAAGGCAGTTTGCCCTTTAGAATTATGCTGGACGGTTCCTTCTGCAAATGTCCCTTCCTTGACGTCATTACCGAAATAACACGAAATAACTCGAAATAACTTGAAATATCCCCAAACCGAAATGCAAAAAACGAGCCCTAAAATTAGGTTTTTTGTTTTACATGATCGAATTTGGTATAAAACAGTTCTTTCAACATATTATCAACATAATCACCTTTTTGTACTTGTAAAATATGTTGTATTCGTGATTTCCTTCGTGATTCTTCTTTAACTGAGGGCATGGTAATTCCAGGGACAGGTTCCCCTATAATAACTCAATGAGGGACAGATCTTCACTAAAATGATATAAACAATCCAGAAATCCCCACAAGGTCAAAATCATTAATTTCTCTCTAGAATGATTCTGATGTGTTAAATTCAACTTTAACATAGCCCAAAATAATTTTACGATGCCTAAATAAGGACTGTCAATCAATAAAAAAAGTCTTACCAAAAGTCGAGCATTCTTCCGTTGCAAATAAATATGCCCTAGCTGGCCTGGCGTGATCGACGAGACGTCGTGAAAAGATCTAGAGATACGAAAGACAAGATAAATGCACTTTCATTGTTAGCATATAACACTATATAAGAAAATATTTCAGCTTACAGATATATTTCAGATCAATTCGACATATTGTTGTGCTATTTTCATGTTGTGGCAATGTTTATAGACATACATGTATTACTGTTCATATTCCAGAGTAGAAATTTTTGCAAGGCCAATACCACAACATTTGCAAAAATTAAACCACTGCAAAAACTTAAACTTATGCAGTATTTACTGATTTTGATCCTAAGGAGGTGTTGTTCATAAGTTGCAATTGATCGCAAGTTGCAGTTGATCGGAACGTGCCAATCAAAATCATTGGTTCATGCACGTCTTGTTAAATGCACATACCTGAAAATGCGTGTTACAATTTGTAAAGTTACAATTGATTTGCAATTGATTTTGAACAACACCCCCTAAGAAAAGTTTTACTTTAGTTGACTGTATATCAATCTTACATTGCCTGGTACTTTCCATCTTCGATTAGCGCGATTCCACAGTAATGAGACATCCACTGACAGACATTGGAAGCACTAGAAAGAACCTGACTGGTCATTGGAGTACTCGGTTGACGGATGTCCCAGATAAGGAGATTTCTTTGAAGCCCTATGCTGAACATCCAGTTGTTGTCTGTGAGAGATTTGAATAATTGATAACAGTAATGAGATTACGGTGCTGGTGGTGTTGGTTTAAATGATGATGATGATGATGATGATGATGATGATGATGGTGAGCACTTGGAGATGATGATGATGATGATGACGATGGAGATGACGATGATGATATTGGAGACAATGATGACGATGATGATGATAATGGAGATGACGACGATGATGATGATGATGATAACGGAGGTGACGATGATGATAGTGGAGATGATGATGATGATGATGATGATGATGATAGTGGAGATGATGATGATGATGATGATGATGATGATAGTGGAAATGATGATGATGATGATGATGATGATAATATTAATTGATGGACAGGATAGTGGGGATAATGGCAATACATGTAGGACTATTTAATAGGTAAATCTGACTGCTTATCGGAGTATTGGGTACAGTGGTGGAGATTTCTTTGAAGCCCTGTGCTGAACATCAAGTTGTTATCTGTGACAGATTCAAATACATGTAATTGATAAGAATAATGATGATGATGTAGGCGCTAGAGGTGAAGTGGTGGTGGCAATGATGATGATATAACGATGAAGATGATGGTGATGATGGTAATGATGATAATGATGATGATGATGATGATGATGATGATGATGATGATGGATGATGATGATGGTGATGATGATGGAGATGGTGATGATGATTATGATACTGATGATGATGATGATGATGATGATGATGATGATGACGATGATGATAATGAGATGATGGGCTGATGATGTTGGTGATGATGGTGATGATGATAATGATGATAGAGATCATAATGATGAAGATGATGATAATACAAAATTCTATTCCAAAGTACAATCCTGCATGATATTTTCGCTCATCATCAGATACGCTGTTGTTAAATATTCCGAGAACAAAACATTGTTTTGGTGATCGGGCTTTTTCAGTAATAGGCCAAAAATTGTGGAACAAGCTCCCTCTTCAATTATGCCAGCAATCTTCAACAGAAACATTCAAATCCCAACTTAAAACCTACTTGTTCGTTTCATCATAATACTGCAATACCCTTTTTGTGTCCAGGATATTTTTGCTTCTATTTGTATTGTCTATAATCTACTTTTTCTTTCAATCAAAGTGCTATGAGCATCGAAAGGTGGACCTGTGCGCATTTCAAGTAGCCACTATTATTAATATTATTATTAATATCAAAACCATGATGACAAAGATTGTAATGATAATGTTGGTGGTGGTGTTGGTAGTGGACAACGATATTTGTAAAATTGGTGGAGGTGGCCGTGGTACAGTAAAACCTGTCAAAAAAGACCACCCTAGGAAGACAGAAAATCTGGTCTTTATGAGCAGGTGGTCTCTGCAGACAGGTTCATTTACATGTTAATACCTCTAAGGGAGTCAAAACAGGTGGTCTTTGTGGACAGGTGGTCTTTATATACAGGTGGTGGCTGTAGCAGGTTTTATTGTAGTAATAATGGCCAAGATGAGGATAAAGGTGGTGATGATGATGAGGAGTTTGTAACATCATTAACAAACAAAAAACGGAAAAAGAAAATGAATACCCAAAAAATTAACTAATCCATAAGGAACATTCAAAATTTGTACTCATTTTTTGTTTCTTTAAATCTTCATGGGGGGTATACAGTCACAATCATATATTTCAGTAGTACTGTGGCAATAAAAGTTGGAACATAGAAGTAGAGTGGAACATACCGGCGGGGCACCAAGAAAGAGATAACACTGGACCCTGGTGAGCAGTGAATACATGAGTTGGCAATACATTGGCAGATCCATCCTTATTTTCATGCCTCAGAAGAGGGGATTTTTGCTTCACATTCCAAATGGCAATTGACCCTGAAGGCATTGGATAAAGGAAATGTTTTTGATTAAGAAATGACAGAACTGATAAATTTTCTGAGATAAACATTATTTCAATAAAGGGATAACTGAATCCAAATGTAAAAAATGCCTATGGGCTTGTTATCAGCACAAATTTTGCCTGTGACGTAAACTGCAAGAATACCCTTTTTTTTCTTCAAATCACTTTTTAGTCCAATTATTGTAATTAATGCATTAAAAATACTAAATAAAAATAGATGTTCGATAAAGCTCTGAACATCTTCATTTTTCGTCGCACTGAGTTTGGTCTCTAAAGCATGGCACTTGGAACACAGGTTTATACAGTTCAATATCCTTGCATAAAATGTTGAGGGTTGGCATATAGAGCCCCCCCCCCCCCTTTACTCCCCACCCAAAGATAATGGTTAAGAAAAATAATGCAAGACCTTACCACAAGCATAACCAGCAGCAATCAGTGAGTGTGGTTTCCTTTGTTGCCAGTCAACGCACAGACAGGGACCTCGTGAACTGCCTCCTTCCCTTCCATGCACCAGCACCAGATTAGGGACAGCTTTATAGACTGAAAAGAAGGAATAAATATATTTCACTGAATTGCAACAATTCAACATTCTTTAGTATACAATATTTTCAAAATTATCAAACACCATATCGGATTTCATTTGTTCAGCTATTCAGTATAATTGCATTTTTGTGGGCATATATAATTAATTGATGAACAGCTTTATGAAACACAACCCAGTTTTATGTATTGGGAATCACAGATTTAAGTAGCTAATATATGAACAGGATGATCATCATACCTTTAGGTGAAGATTCACTGGAGGCGTGACTGTGCTTCGGGTGTGGTATACTATACACTAACACTACACCATCGGCGCAAGCGGCGGCAAGAACACCAAGACGTTCGTCCCACTCAGAATCATTCCCCTCGCCAGGAGACTCCCAGCATCCAGAGGGGCACCACTTCACAGCATGGATGTTGCCAGCGGCGTGGAGAAGGGAGTATTTTAGCTCAGGTTTTCCACTGTCGAAAGAAGAGGGGGATTTTGTTCATTGTTTTTCAGTAACATTGAAATGGTGCAAAAAAAATTGATTCTATTTAGAATACATTTCCAGCTCAGATAACTGTAAATGTAACACTGTCTAATCCATCGATTTCTTCCACTCATCATCTTATTTGAATCCCCTCCCCCAACCACTATGCAAATGACAAGCTAAAAAAACTATCAATTGCATTTTTACTATGTTAACATGTTAACAGAAAATGGAGGTAAGAAATTAATATATAATGTACCATCAAACCTTTCTATAGTGGCAACCCAAACAAAATAGAAACTTTGGCAACTGTAGACAGGTGATCACTATAGACAGGTTCTATAACACACTTTCTCATCTGAAGGGAACCAATTTTCAGTGGCCAATGTAGATAGGTGGTTGCTGTAAACAGTTTCTATATAAAACCCTTTTCATTGGTAGGGGACCAATTTAGGTGGCACGTGTAGATATGTGGCCGCTAAAACAGGTGACAATGTACACTTCTTATAAATAATACACTATCTAATGTGCTTATACATAATTAAAGTAACTATACCTATGATGATTCAGATGTCCAAACCCCCATATCTGAATAAGACTTGGCCCCTTCTGACGTCCGAAAGAAGTATCTGTCTTATCCTTACTGAAGAATGGCATTACAGCCGCGTATTGGTCAGCCGATTTCTTGCTCATGGGTACCGGACACCATGCTAAACTGCGCACTGCTCCTCCGGTGTTGAAAGCGAAGTGCGGACTCGCACCATCTGGAAAGAGAAAAATTGTAACTTATCATAATCAAATTGTTTTCTATTATTTCATTTCAATAACTCCTAAAAAGTGGCATTTGTCTGATTTGTATTGTAGAAAGGCATAACGGCCGCGTATTGGTCAGCCGATTTCTTGCTCATGGGTACCGGACACCATGCTAAACTGCGCACTGATCCTCCATTGTTGAAAGCGAAGTGAGGAATCTGGCCATCTGAAGAAAAGAAAGGTTATATAAACTTATTTGATTATAGACTGCTTTGTAATGTAGAATGGGGTACATGCGGTGCATTGGTCTACCGAGGCCTAGCTTATTGGTGAGGGGCACAATGCTAAACTGCGTACTACTCCTCCACTGTTCAAAGCAAAGTCTGTCCATCTGGAGAAGAGAGAAGTAGCATTTTATCATAAACTCCTAAAAAAAGTATTTCACATCATCAGTAATTGGGCTTATGCCCTTCTCCACTTCTCTCTTCTATACCAAGTCTCATGTATTTACTCTACATCTTCACATATTTTTCACAGTTGCGCCTTGATCATTTTTTGGAAAGTGGATTTGGCGCTGAGAAGAAGGCTTCACGGTACAACGAGTTATCTTTCTTGGAAATGTGAGTGATCCTGAAAAGGACCTACCCACTCGCGACGTTTCGATGAGCATGTTGGATTTGGCGCCATATAAATTGAATTATTATTATTATACTGGACGTTGTGGCATGCACCTGTAATCAAGCCATTTGGGACAGTAAAAAATTGACTTGGGTTGGATCCTGCACTGCGGGTTCGATCCCCGGTCGCGTCTTTCGGATGGTGACGTTAATGGTCGTCCTCTTTCTCTCTTCTACTCCTGGCGTAAAGATTCAAATTTGAATGATACACGCCGCAAAACTCGAATTCTCTCTCTCATTATGATTTGAATTGACAACCAAATACAGGTAGTTACACATTCAACTAAATAGTTACATGGTTCAAATCAATAAGCCAGTAAGAATTTGTTCAATCCTAGCTCACCTTTATCGATCTGGATTTCTGTAGCACCATGCAATGGTATTGACGTCTTGTTCGATTGAGTGCCGTTATCCACACGCAAGTGAGCTTCCTGCATCTTCAAGACTAGGTCATATGCAGCATCCTCGCCTCTGAATTAACAAATTGCAATGATGAATGAAATGTTTCGTTATACAGTAAACACTAAATTCATGATTCAGATGGAATTTGCATTTACCCATTTAGATTGTAGACCGAGCAGCTGCTAATCAGCGTCAGTTCAACATTATTCTATGGTCATACATGTAAATATGAAAACAAGGGAACAGCAACTCCTATTTTTTGGTATGATGCGGCTGGGAATCGAATCCTGCCTCTCCAGTTGTGAGGTGAGAGCTCAATTAATTGCGCTAATACTTTGATGAACATTAGCATCTGAGCAATCTTCCTGATAACAAATCTTCCTAAAATGATGTTTTTGAAGCTTGGAAATTCATAGGAATAATTGAAATAAAGTGCCAACTGTCAACTCAAAATGTTCATGCTTATAATGTATGAACAGACTATCCACTAATGATATCAAATATACTGTAACTAATTCTGCTTTGACCATGCATTCGGAAAAGAAGAATAATGCTGATGAAAGTCAGTATCAACATATGTTCAAAACCCATACCTATCAGTGTACTAGCTAAAGTTATGCAAGATCTGAAATGCATGGTTCTTAAGTCTTTTGAAGTAAACAATTCTTGGCTTAAAATATCTGAAATATATACATTTTGTTTTTGCAAGAAACTGATATGAGAGAATGGTATCAGGTATACATGTACATGTAAGTAATGTGACAAACCTTTTTGAGATGTACGGCCATGTGGTGATTTTGCTCCTCAGATCAGCAAACAAGACTTCTTGCATTGAACATAGTCTCTCACAGTGCCTGCAAAACAAAAACATGGATGTGTTTCATAAAGTTTAAAAAAGTATGACTCTTAAGGCCCGAGCACACCAAACACGGCACAGCATCACGGCACGGTATTTACGCGATGTCTCCCCCGTGATTGGCCAATTGTTGAACATCCTCTGCACGGAGGAGCGCGCTGGCCAATGACAACCAAGATACTGCGTACAAACCGTGCCGTTACGCCGGGCCGTGTTTGGTGTGCTGGGGCCTTTACAGAGATGCTAACCGCTCCTGAATACGCATGATGTGTATTTTCTTAATTATGAATTCGCTGCTTCCATTGCCGACTGAATGACAAAGTGAGTAGGATGGTTAATGTGACCCCACTCCCCCTTTCAGATCTTGGCCATTGATCACGACTGCCATGAAAATTTGCATGCCCATAGAGCTGGGTGTATTCAGATTGTATACATGGAGCTGAATTTCTTGAGAATTCATACATTTTTTTAACAATTGATCCTGCAAATTTATGCATCAAATCACACTTTATGATCCATTTCATTCAAGAAAACTCCTTATATCATTCCTCATGACACTATTTAAACAAAATTTGTATAACATTTAATTTCTTAATTTTGTTATGGTTTTTTATTGCGTAATGTAAATGGGAAAGATATTTCTGAACATGTGTTTCCAACTGCACGCAATCAATAAATTAATCTAGTTTTATGTGTTTTCACTCAAGCATAACACATTTGATCAGGCTAATTTTTGGGCAAAGGTAAGTCAGATAAATGCTAAATAATATCTGTAAATGTTGTTCCTCAAAACCCTCCATTCAAATCTTATACCACTTTCTAAAAGCTGGAGGAGGGGGATTTTTGTGTGTTCAGTTTCAACCAAATCCAATAATGAATAACCCGGACTTCAAACTTCAACTCATCTCTTGTTAATTGCATTCCTCCTTGTTTACAGATTTAACCATGAAATATACTCTGGAGTTATTTCATGTAGGTTTCTCACCTCCTGTAACCTACAAGCCTGTTATTGTTCCATCCCAGCTTGGAATTTTGTTATTGTATATTTCACTTACACTGAGGGTAGATTTCACTGAGGTATGTCCTGTGTAATATACAACCTGTCAATCAGAAGTTACATGTACTTTACAATCTGTTCATGAATGACATGACCTACATTCACCTTGGAAATCAAGCTAAATGATGGAATAATCTATCGTTGCAAGAGAAATGCAGTTGTTAATAGAGAACAGAATTTTGAGAATAGAAGCAATATCATGCAATTGGTATTGAACAAATCCACAGTCATGGGTATTTCTTTGTGTTTTTTTTACCTTTTCTTGTCTATTTTATATTCAATGAATTATATTGCAGAACATTGATTCAAGCTTGTGAATGCTTAAATGAATTAATTTCAGTCCATAAAAGCGAGACTTTCTACATCGTTGTTAATTCTAACTAAAATCACAATTTACAAAGACTTTGTATATTACAAGATCATGCTTTTGAGCCATTTTCGGTCTGACATGTATGTACATTATGTGGCATGGTGTGGCGACGTAACCATATGCCCGATTTTCTACAAAATAGTCTCAGAACTTGCGTTCGACTTGAAGGTAAAAAGTCAGTGAGCTTCGCGATGAAAAAGTTTTGTGCAGGGGGGATCCCCCCCCCCCCCCCCTCCCCAGTTGGAATAGGGTTAAGTTATCTGGTTTCCAGTACTCACCGCTCGTATGTGGAATCCCTGAATATCTTGACATCTAAAATACAAGAAAAATAAGTAGCATTTTAATCTACTTTTGTATATGATACATTGAAAGGAAGATAATCAAATAAAACAAGACAGCAAGTATTTCTTGTTTATACATGTATACGTCAATACGTAAATATTGCAGGAGCTTTTTAGTGGAATTCTAATAATACACACATTAAAATTACTTCCAACCATTACCTATTTGGCAAACATGGACTTTAGGGGCCAGGCTACGCATACTGACTCCAGTTGTGTACAAACCAATCTAACCGAGCGGTTGTGCATCAGCGATGATTTTTGCACCAGATTTGACCAACAAACCTTTGTGAATTAGGGACAAGTTTAGTTTTTTGTAAAAAAAATTATATAGATTTTCAAATAATTCATCAAAATCGGAAAGCCAATGAAACAAAATGACATATGAAAGTATTATTCTTTGCATGTATATACAATGTAATAATTGAAGTTGCTTTCGAACTTTTTGTGGCGTAGTTACCTGTCTTTATTTCAGATTTCTGTCGCCGATGTTAACTATTTTACATGGCACGCCAACACCACGCTCTTACTCTCCTTGTCTGTCAACATTTCTTGTCCAGAGCTAGAAATTGGATGGTTGATACGTTACCTAATGCTTTGGCCAAGTACGAGATTGGGCCTGAATGTCTTCTACGATTCGATGAAGGAGTTTCTTCTTCCTCCTCAATTACGTCATACTCTTCACCAGATTCTTCATCACTATCTTCCTCACTTTCATCTGGAGAAAAGTCATCTGCTTGGGCATTTTTCTAAGATATAATTATAATAACAATAATAATAATAATAATATGCAACATTTACACCACACTTAAAAAGAAGTGTTTATAAGCGTTCAAGGAAATTCTTCAGACTGGTACCCATTCACCTCACCTGGGTTGAGTGCAGCACTTTGTGGATACATTCCTTGCTGACGGAAATTTACCTCATGAGTGGAATTCAAACAGCCGACCCTCTAGTGTAAAGGTGAGAGTCAGAACTGCTACAACACGATGCTTCACACTGATTCTTAGATAGCATGACAAAGATATTATGTCAAAGGGGTGTGGCCAAAAAATGAAAATCAGCTATACATTAATTTTACATTCCTCATGTTTCGGATATCTGTATGAATGTTTATTGGAGTGATGCCATTAATTATGCTTATCATTGTAAATAACATGATGTGATGCCATTAATTATGCTTATCATTGTAAATAACATGATGTGATGCCATTAATTATGCTTATCATTGTAAATAACATGATGTGATGCCATTAATTATGCTTATCATTGTAAATAACATGATGTGATGCCATTAATTATGCTTATCATTGTAAATAACATGATGTGATGCCATTAATTATGCTTATCATTGTAAATAACATGATGTGA
>BQKZ01004770.1:0-30990 GCA_036244855.1 Temnopleurus reevesii | reverse complement strand
CCATAGACCGGTTGATAACAATAAGACCACAATACTTGGAATCCAGTTTGCATACATTACTTATTGCTATGTCGGGCAAGCCTCGGGCAAGCTTTCGAGTTGTCAAGAACAACCTTTGTATTAGAGGTATGCATAAAATTTGCATCTATTAGTAAACCCGCCTATTACACAGTGGGTCAGAAAAAGGCCTTACCATTTTGAAAATGTCTTGTTTAAAGTGTGATAAAATCATATTTGTTAATTTTGTCTTGGAAGAAATATCCTCAAAGTGCAATGTTTGATTTAATTCGTATTTAGATCTTTACATGCTGTATGTAAGTAGACAATCTTTTGAGATCATTAAATCTCACTCGTGCACAATGGATTTGTAAAGATTTATACAACTTCTATTACAAACTCCATTAGGTTATGTTCTCATAAATGATTAAGAGCTTACAATGTGAAACCATTCCTAAAGTTGAAGAGACAACTTTTATTGACAGGTGCATCCAAGCTTCAATTAAAGGCCCAGATTCCTAAGTTAACTTAGGGGATGTTGCCACAAAGTTGCGATTGATAAAAACAACTGCAAATCAGTTGCCAATTGTAACACGCATTTTCATTGGCTCTTGATATGTCATTCCAACAAGAGTTGCATTTAAGCAATGATTTTGATTGGTGCGATTTGATCGACTGGTACTAGCAATCAATTGCAACTTTCGAACAACATCTCCTTAGCTTAGACTATTAAACATATAACCGACAATGTATCTATCAAGTTACAAGCAAATGTCAAATCTATCATGGTAGAATATTAAAACTTAAAAATAATGAGACTCTTTCTTGTCTCACTCTGTAGTTTTTCTACGTAAAGGTGGGCGTAAAATGATTTAGCTACAGTGTAATTGTGTTATATTAAGTGTGGGATTGGTTAGATTTCGAGAGTTATTATTGCAATTTCTGCAGGCTCTTACTTCATTTGCCATCACATCGTGTATCCATTGACTGTAGCTACATTTTTCCCTTGAGCATTGCCTTGGTACATGTATGTACCTTTTGGAATCTATGGAAACGAATTTGTTTTTGTTTTACATCAGTGAGCGCATTTCAGTATATTTTGAATACATCCATCAATTGACTATATAATTATAGCCCTCTTGAACATTGCTTGTTTATGTATTTACATCTACCTTTTTGGAATTTATTGAAACAAATTTGTTCATTTGATATCAGTGAGCACATGTTGGTATGTAGTGAATATATTGCATTTTTCTCTTACGCCTTGTTTGTGTATGTATCTACATGAACTTTTTGGGAATCCATTGAAACAAATTTGTTTGATATCAGTGAGCACATGTTGGTATGTAGTGAATATATTGCATTTTTCTCTTACGCCTTGTTTGTGTATGTATCTACATGAACTTTTTGGGAATCCATTGAAACAAATTTGTTTGATATCAGTGAGCACATGTTGGTATGTAGTGAATATATTGCATTTTTCTCTTACGCCTTGTTTGTGTATGTATCTACATGTACCTTTTGGGAATATATTGAAATACAGTTGTTTGATATCAATGAGCACATTTCTCAGATACTAACTAGATACATGTAAACTTCTTTTAGGCTACAGGAGCCCTTATACCACAGCATTGTTTCACCAAGTTGTGAACAACTGTGAGGATGACTGGTATCAGTTTTTGTGATGATTGAATTAGAATCATATGATCAACAGCCAATAATTCTTTCTTACATGTTTTAACTTTAAGAGCAACTTAGTGAAACACACCCAGTTTGGACAATTATGAGGAGAGTTACACCACAAAGTTATTCTCAATGTAATATTTTTATGCAAATGCAGTAACCCTTATTCTTTTTTTTCGCATAGGATGCAAAGATCTTTCAGCCCATTGCGTTACATCTGTCACCAGATGGTAAACCAGTCCAGCCCGATGCGGATAATTCAGAATCTAGACCAAGAACGTTTTCAGGTATGATACACAAAATGTATTGTTGTAATCAGTGCAATTCCTGGGCAGCATATTTCATAATCAAGTGGTGCCCCCAAACACTCTAATTTTACTTTGGGATTTTCTAAACACCTTTGCACTGCACAGTGTATAATAAACATGTACGCGCTATACAGGTACACTGGTATATACTCATAGCACGAAGGGTGTCACAGAAAGTTTTAGAGATTTCAATGCTTCGTAAACAGGTGTAACCTTTCTTTAATTGTATCATTAATTATGCTTTTAATCAGGTCCTTAATGGAAAACATCTTTATCTGAGCTTGGTTTTATCATGTTGGAATATATTCTAATAATTAGATAAATAATTGAATAAGTTTTGCGATGGGATCAAGAAAACAAGGTATGAACACATTTAGAAGACCTGTGTAAATTTTGTTCCTGTTAGCGTGGCATTTCTGTACACCCCATTTCATGGTACATTCATAATGGAATGCCTTTAAAACTAACTTTTCCATTTAATGATAAACATATACTAATTATCCATCAAAATGCTTTTTTATTTCCCTTTTTTGAGGTATAACTGTGTTTTCTACTTGCGTATAGTGCACAAATAATTGTTAATCGTTCTTTAGACCTCAGTATGTGAAATTACTGTAACTGTACATTATACTTGTACTTGTTTACATGTTGGGTTCAGTAATGATTTCTGTTTATTCATGTAGAGTTACATTACATGTTGATGTCAGTTAAATCACGACAATTTTTTCTTTCCTACAATATGTTTGTAATTTTAATTTTTGATTCAGTATCGTTTTTTTATTTCTAATTCCTTATTGTAGTTTGAGGTGTTTACGAAACTAATCGCACTATTCTTCATGTATTCTACGTATTTCTTTACGCTAATCCATTGATGGTGATTCGAATGTCCCAAACTCTAATCTTTCTAGCACTTCACAAACTCTAATCTTTCTAGTACTTCACAAACTCTAATCTTTCTAGTACTTCTTGACTGAATTTTAACTCCTTAGATCCTGTGCACCCAGACGAGTCGGACGAGAACAGCATAGTGGCCCCCTCCCCCATTAAGCCCCGTGCCATGACGATGAGTCACACCACAGACTGCCCCCCTGCCAAGATAGCCCCGCCCCCTGATTGGGGCAAGGGTCGGTCCAAGTTTGGTTCAGGTACCGCTAGCCTCGCCTGCTTTTATGCTGCCGCTTTCGCTGGGAGCAGAAGGGATAAAGATATTGGACAAAATAAACAGCTTCATTTAAGCCTTCACACTAGCTTTATGAGCACAGAGGAAATTATCTTCCCTATTTGTTCACTGACCAGGTGTAACGCTTGTTCAACCTTTCTCTGCAGAATAGGAGGGAATTGAATTTCATTTGTGTGCAACTGTCTCTTGTGATTGCTTGAATGGAAGTTGTTTACTTTGTCCACATCCTTCGTCCTTTTTGCTCACAGTCCTTGTAGCACAATGTAGCATTCTGTGGCACTCATATGAAACAGTGTGGTACAGTATGACACACTTTTTTTTTTTTTTCTTTTTTACTCGTGTGGCATTCTGTGGCACTCATGTGAAACAGTGTGGTACAGTATTACACACTTTTTTTTTTTTTTTTTTTTTACTTGTGTGGCATACTGTGGAACACTGGCATAGTGTGGCTTTCCTGTAAATCAGTTTGGTACAGTGTGGCACAGTTCTAGTATACTGTGGTACTCTTTGTGGCATACTGTAGCACCCATTTTGGCGTACTGTGGAACACCATGTTACACAGCATATACCACAGTGTGGCATACTGTGTCACAATGCAGTATACTGTGGTACGCTGTGGTATATTAGTGACATTAGTTTGCCGTATTGTAGTAGACTGTGGCACTGTTGTGATACACTGTGTCATCATGTGGCACAATGTGACACACTGTGACACTGTATACCACAGTGTGGCATACTGTGGCACAATGCAGTATACTGTTGTACACTGTGCTACATCAGTGACATAATTTGCCATATTGTAGTACACTGTGGCACTGTTGTGATACACTGTGATGTAGTGTGACACAATGTGACCCACTGTGACACTGTGTTTCACTTTAGACACACTGTGGCATGGAAGATAAAGCTAGCAATGTATAAGGTGATTCCACAGTCACTATGAATGTGAAAAAAAAGGATGCGGAGAAAAAAATTTATCCCTATTCCTTCCTCACATTCATAATAGGTTGTAGATGTTACATTTTGCTGGGTTTTGATTCACATGCTCTCTCAACCTATGCTGGCTACAAATTTGATGATGGTTAAAAAGATGCCAACTCTCCGGAGTATGCATGAGGTGTATTTTTGTATGAATTCAAGGCTGTCAGTGAAAAACTGAAAGTATAGTTATTGCCATGGCTTCTTTTTGTTCAGCAGTTGCGCTATTCAAATCGTAGGTTGTACCTCATGTATATTCCGGAACAGTTGGCATCTCCTTACTTAGTCATAGCTGCCAACTATTACTAATTTTTAGTAAATATTACAAATTTTGGCATCAGATTTGTCAAGTTTTGTGTTGGCACAATTCAAAATTACCAATTTTGGCAACATAAGGACCATGTACTTCAATGTAAGATACATGTAAATTGGAACAGGATTATTACTAATTTATATTGTATCATGTTGGCAGCTATGCTTACAACGCAAAATGTTAAAGTGACCAGGTATTTGTTTGGAGCAAGAGCAGAAACTTATGTGATTCAGAACCTCTTAAATATGCAACATGTGTAACTGTGGAATTGCCTGTCACCGTTCAGAGCCGCTATACAGTCATTATCAAATGCATGATGCAGTGGATAGCTCTTACAAATGTGCGTAAACTTACTTCAAAATATCTACACAGTTTAACAAAGCTCTTCAAATTGTTTGGAAAAAGTTTATTTTATGTGGTGAATTCATAAAAAGTTGTACATTGACAGATCGAGTTCTGAAGAAACAATTTACAAATCAATAACGCAGAACAATAGTGACCCGAGCACAAATTACAGAAATGGAAAATTTGATTAAATCTTCAAATTCTATCCAAATAGTTGTATTTGTAATTTATGTCACAGTGATCATATCAATAATTGGTTCTGTTAAGGGTTCCTTAGAAGATCATGAATTATATATTTTTAAACACAAAACAGTGAAGAATAAATTGAGAAAGAATTAGTAAGAGAAGGAGAAGAAAGCGGGGAAAAAAAATAAGTAGGAGGAAAGGGAAGGGGAGAAAGAAATAATATCATCTAATGTATTATTACATCTGAAATAAAAGACACATTTTTATTTTTTCCTTTAGATAAATTTGGTGATTTACATTAGATAAATTTGGTGATTTACATATTTTTAAAAAATTTATTGACACTGCACTGCAAGTAAAATTAGCAAATTCTTTTGACAAGATGCTAATATAATTTTCCTAAATTTGCACGCAGAGCTATCCAATGTTTTCCGCTGCCGCTATTCCCCTTCCGTTACATACAAACCAGAGTTTAAATCTTTACAACATAATATACAGTATACTCAAAATACACACTCCAAATCCATATTCCATTTCAATTCCTGCCCAATACTTCCACACCCAATCATTCCATCAGCGTGAGCAGAAGGTACAAAGGAATTGGACAAAGCAAATAACTTCATTCGAACACGTACAATATGGCTCTATTATCACAAAAATAGCTTCTCTTTTCATTCAGTGATAATGTGCAACACCTGTTCAATATTTCTTTGCAGATTAAAGAAGTAAAGAAAAGAAAACTCTGTTGTATTCCTCTAGCTATTGTGAATGCTTGAGAGGAAGTTGTTTTTGTCCAAATCACTTGTCCCTTCTGTTCATCGTGCATTTACCAATCAGGAAGTACATGTACATGTATCATGCAAATATGACAGACACAGATAGTGATAAAAAATATAATTCAACCTTTGCAAGTGCTCTAGTGAAAAAAAAAAAGTTTCCCATTGTGCTATTTATAAAAAAATGTTGAGCAGGTGTATATTTAGAGAAGAATAAGATATTTTACTGTGAGCATAAGGGACAAAGGAATAGGACCAAGTAAACAACTTCATTAGCTCATTACACGTTTTCTTTGCGTCAATGAACATCCGTTGGCCTGTTTCCTCCGCACTTTTGCACAGATTCGGAGTGAAACATGTACCTAAATAGATCCCTAAATAATGCAACACACAGGGGGTTTACGGGTGAAAGCACAAAGAGTTAAATTCCTCACAATAGCTTGATTATAACTGAGGAACATAGCAGCTCTGTTCACTCACTGAACGGTGTGATACCTTTTTGACATTTCTGCACAGAATAGGGAAAATGACATTTCTTTTGTGTGTGCATCTAGCTGTTGCCAGTGCCTGACTTTGTCCAAATCCTTTGTTCCTTCTGTTCATAGCGGGGGAAATTCCCTGCTATCCAGTCCAGTAGCTATTCTGTTCTGTCCCACAACCACTTCCTTACTGTTCATTACGTACACACGTATTTACAATGTGAAATGTACATTTGTATGTAGTAATACCCTATTCCCACATAGCTGTGCACACACCTGCACCTACACACACTTGTGCATGCATGCACACACGTGTATGCAATGAAAATTGTGTGCATCAATACCCTACTCCTGCTAGTATACTTTTTATTTATACATGCGCACACCTGCGCCTACTGTACATTATGTACACTTGCACGCAAATGCACTCGCGTTTATACACTGTAGATTGTGTGCAACAATACCATACTCCAACATGATAACTGTTTATACCTGCATACACCTGCACCTGCACCTACACACACCTACATGTATATGTATATGCACACCTGCCCATACATGTACCTGTGCACAACTATAAATATTGTGTCCAGCAATACCCTACTCCCATATGCATGCACCCTCCTGTATACAACAATATACATTGTATTCCTCACCCCCCCCCCCCTGTTATATGTGTACAATGTATGTACTCTTCCGACCTATGATTAATACGTGTACCCTTCCGGCCTTGTATGTTGAAGCACTTTTGTATGAGCAGAAGTGACAAATGTTTTGTATAAAGTAAGCAACTTCCACTCAAACATTTCTAATAGCTAGATCCATGCAAAAGATATTTCCTCCCTCTTATTCTGCAAAGAAATCATAGCAGGATTGTGTTTCATAAAGCTGTGCGTAGATCTTGACTATCGAACGACTGTTGATCCCTTCCTTCGATGCCATTTCGATTCAGCGCCAGGAGTTATCATTGAGTGCAAGAAAGTATCGTGCAGTCGTGCGCAGATCTACGCACAGCGTTATGAAACTCAACCCAGGTGCAGCACCTATTCAGCAAATATTTAAGGAAGCAATTTTCTTTCATCTTCATGGAGCTATTGTGAAGGCTCGAATGAAGTTGTTTTCTTTGTCCATTTCCTTTGCCCTTTCTATTTACAGTGTTTATCCATGCACCAATAGACCTCTGTTACTCTGTCCTTATACTTGTACCCCCTCCCAATCCAGTCAATATTGCTAAATTATTATATTGTATCTATTCATAATGTGTATTCAGTGTTACACCCTCTCCCCAAATCCAGTCTATATTGCTAAATTATTATATCTATTCATAATGTATATTCGACGTTATACCCTCTCCCCAAATCCAGTCAATATTGCTAAATTATTCTATCTATTCATAATGTGTATTTAATGTGTAAATGTATTTTGGTACATGTCTTTGAATTGCAGGTGCAATTGTTATTACCTGTACATACATGTATATTACTTCTTTTTTGTGTGGTTACAGGAGTAAACTCACCCCCGTTTGTTTTATTGTTTGTCTTTCATCAATCATCTATAATTGATGATAATCTGCCATTAGTCCTGTAGGAATCACTCAATTCATCACAGGAACACAAGATTAAGATCAAAGCCATTCTTTCGCCTCGAACACGCAAAATGTTGATCAATCAGAAGCGGCATTTCGTTTTTTGAATGTATCCATACTCTCATTTTGTGATTCTTTCCTTTGCAAACCTGTTCGTTGTTGGGAAATGACAACTTTGACATCAACGGTTCCTTCCAAGGAGTCGTTGATATTTAGTTGGTGTAATAATGATGTACCTTGTTGGTAAAACTGTCCATCAACCACAATTTTGCTATCAGCGTTTCTTTCCAAGGAGCTGTTCATACTAAGTTGGTTTTATAATCATGTTTCCATGTAATAATCGTAGTAGTAATGGCATTGTTACCAACAGTGGGAATTGTCATGCAACTGGCCCCTGAAGAGTATCTGCCATCTAACATTTCTAATTGTGTTGTGCCTCAAGGAAGGTATAATGGACCAGTATTATTTATCTAACAATAGCTATGAGTTACAGGCAAATTGGTACTTGAGCAGAGTATCTAGTTTATTAGATTATCATACAGTGTGTTGTGCCTCATGGAAGGTTTATTGGACCTGTATTGTTTATCTGGAAATAGCTATTTCTCTACAGGCACATTGTTACTGACAATCTGCTTTCCAAGTTCCTCAGCAATTGTGTTGTGCCTCAAGGAAGCTATAATAGCCAGTATCATTTATATGGAAATAGCTACCTGTATTTCTTCACAGGAACGCTTTTACTGACAATTTTCGATCTTCACCTATGCCCGTCTCAAAATTGAACCTTCAGAGAAAATTAATTATCAACAATTGCTTGCAACTTGTAAGTGGAGCTGAATAGTCTCTGTTCATTATTCAGCTGCCAGCCATCTGGAGAACGTTGCCCTGCCACCAATAGTTGCAGAGAACGGCAACCATGCTTGGTCAGCAATTTGATACCAGCACTTTGGTGGAATTCAGATTCGCGTACATGTACCTATATATTATGCTCTACCAACAGTGTAGTGTAGGACTGAATGTGTGCAATTTATACTGTACAATTTATGTTGTACAATTTATGTCTTACAAATGAATGTGCAACTCCAAAGCGAGCATACATCGTTTGAAGCGGAATGATTAAACTGTGTCCATGGAACCAATTGGAAAGATAAAAATGATAATATATATGACAAGTGCACCAATAATTTTGATGAGTTTTAAAAAAAAATGATTTGAGTAAGTATCTAGAGGGGTTTGAGCCTTGATTAATCCAGTAAAGTATTAAAGTACTTATCAATGACAACTGATCAATTTTTATTGACTTTTGTCCCCTTTCACTTCCTTCATTCTTCAGTATTTACTCTTGCAACTTCTTTTCTTTCTTCTTTCCTGCCATGAAATTTAAAGTTTAAGGAAAAGACCTTGACTACATTTGTGCACAATTTTCGATGCATGTAGATAGATACTCTCCTTTGTACTGCATTGTGCATTTCTGAATGACTTTCCTTTATATGAATGCTCAATTTAACCTTGCATTTTATTTCTCTCCATCTTTAACCCCCCAGCTGCCCCTCCCCGCCAAACGGGGGAGGGTCATGTGGAACAGATCCCGCCCCACCCCCGCATACCTAGAAACCGATCAAGGTACATTGAGTTCCTTCTTTTTTTTTTTTTTTTACACACTAACACCCTTATCTCAAAGCCTCATTTTCTTGTCATATGTTTATGATAGCAATTAAAAAAAGTGTTGATGTTGTGGTTTTACAAAGTGGCTGATAGGCATCAAGGCATAAACTTTTCAAATAAAATTCTGCAATTCAGCTTCAAACAGTGATATCTTTTTATATTTCTTGATTTTTAGATAATTTGGAAGTGAATCGTTCCCCTTCACCTCAATATTTCATTTGTATTATTGATGTAACAAATGAATGACCATTATCCTTACCACTTTCAACTGCAAAAAAAATTAGGGCTCTATGTACAAGGACTGAAAACAATATATTTTACAGAAAATATACCTACAAGATTTAATAAAATAATGGTAACTAATAACATTGATTGTAAATTTAATCAAAATTTAATGGAATAGAACTCTGCAGACTTATGTGTTTTTGATCACCACATGGTATTTGTAATGAAATCCACTTTGATATTCCATCAACCATTAGACAGTGATAATGAAATGAGGCATAGTCACAATTAACTTTAAAGTGAATTTAAACCAGCATATTATACACATGACCTTGATTAGTCAAATGACAAATGTCTATTACTGTAGCTATTGGGTACGAACTAAAGGCTTTTTGTGATTGGCTGCTTGGTTAGCCAATCAGAATCTAAATTTTATCAACCATTTGTTACCAGTTCGACTTTGATTTGGTTAATTGAGCGACCAATCCGAATAAAGCTTTTAATAAATTGGGATATTTTAAGCTGCTGCTGATTGGTTGAATTTGCAGGCAATCAACATACAGCTTACAATATTCAGCAGTGCGATATTGTTGAAAGGGGAGTTTGGAATTATCGCTCTGAAGCTTATGAATTATCAGATGAATTCTGGATTCCTGAAAAAAAAGTCAAAATTAAAGAACAATTAGCTACAAGGCCAGGGATAAAATCACTTGAAGGTTAATTGTGACAGAACTGAGATTGAGTTTGTTGTGTTTTCCGAGTTGATGAAAAAGGGTTTGGCATAATATTTTTTTCAAAGATTCTTTTCCTTCAGTTTGAAGTGTTTTTTCTGGTTTATCGGAACAAATTGTTCAAATTCTTCATTGTAGATAATGAATATGTGTTTTTTAATAAAATGTTTGTTTGAATCCCACCCATCCCGTACATTGATGGCGGTTTATTATTGGGATGAGTTCATCTTTTTATTTTTAACCAAACTCATTAATGAAACATTCATTTTTCACATCTATTTTTTTTCATAGAGTTGTACATTCTCATTAGGAGGAACATTGTCATTGTTAGTACTGATTTTTCTGATTGAATCTAGCTTTTTCCACATCTTGTACAATAACTGATCAGATGTTCTGTTGCGATACGCCAAATTCTTTTTCACCAAATATTTGAAAAGCAGTTACAGTGAGATATATAAAACATTAGGTGAATACAGCTTGTATATTGTCCTAATTTAATTTTTGGTACATTGATAACAACCAGAAAATATTTTCTGGTCTTTTCATTTCTTCTACTATTACATATAGTAGGGACTCAAGGAAAAGAAGATTTATTTTCTGGATTACCTTTTTTTAATTTTTACTATAGCTATTTTTTTTTTTTTAATTTTTTTTTTTACATCTTCAATAGAGCAATTATTGTTGAATTTTAGAAATGTACATATTGGATATTGGGTAATACCATTCAAATCACAATTTCTTAAAAAAATGTTTCAGGAAACAGTTGGTTGGGGATATTCTGAATGTGAGATATGATCTTTTTCAACCAGTTTCTTAATACAAGTTCATGGTTTTCTTTATTTTTACAAGCAACTGTTCTAGATTTAGTTCTACATGTACCAAGTTCTTATTTTTGTTGTGTTTATGATTGTTTCTTTATTTGCTGTTATGCTTTTTTTCATGGTATCAATGTTTGCTCGTTCCTTTCCTTTCCTTATTTTTTGTTTGCTTCGTTTTTACTTCACTTTTTAGTGAAATGGATGACGATAGGTATGGTGATTTTTCTTTTATTCTTTCTCACGTCATACATCAATTTTGCACCCATTTTCACCATTTTAACTCTTTATATTTTTCATTTAAAATTGAAAAAATAGTGGTATGTAAATCATGTAACTGTATGAATCACAGCTTCATTATGATAGGGATTATTTTTTCTCAGAATAATTTCCCAAAATTGTTGGGAATATCTACCAAATGCATGCATATACGATATTCGTGACACAGCAAAACTCAAAATGCTGGGGAAAGTTGAAATTTAGTTCTTTGTACCTTAAAAAAGAGGGCAGCATCACCTTCAAAATTATGTTATATTTGAGGAAATTAATGAAAAATTGAGAGAGTTGTCTCATAGTCTTTCATGGTTTCAGTTGCCAGAAGTTAATTGTGAGAAATCAACCTTCAAATTTTAATATTTTCAACCAAAAAAATTCACACAAATAACATGCAGTAATCTTCTTCACACTAACATTGATTTTAAATTCTACAGTCTTGATTTTCAGACAATTAAAAACATTTATCACAGTCATGTCTGAATGCTTCTATTTGTAAATTTGCTCAATAGTGGATTTGGGGTTTTACTGACTGTAGGGATTCACAAGTATTGCACAAAAATCTCCGGACATTCATGAATCACGATTTTCATTTGTATGGAGTCATGACACCAAATGCAATGTATGTAAACATACCTACCAATCAGTAAGATTATATATTAGTCATTACAATTTCTTAAAGCACACAAAAACAAACAAAAGAAATTTCCTTTTTGATTTGGTAAAATTTTGCGTAGAATTCATTTGTCCCCCTTTTTATGTGAAATAAAACTATTATCAATGCAGGAGTAAGATATTATCTTCAAACATTTCTGACGTATATTTGGCAGAATTTCAAGATAAAAATCAGAGGGATATCAAAGAAATAGATAGGATTTGAATTTTTTTGTCAAATTTAGCACTTCTTATGATGGTTGTAGCCCATGTATATGCTCGTGTATATACTAGGATGCAATTTTAAAAGTCAATTTTAATACCTAGTGCTTTCTGCATGTCTTGCACAATTGTTCACATTGTTTTCTCATCTGGGGTCCTTCATTTTGAGAGAGTTAAAAGGAGTCCAAAGCAATTTATGTAATAATAAGTCATGCAATTCTTATTTTCAAATTACATATGCTTTAAATCCTGAGAAAATGTTACACTCAGTTGTTCAGTAATTTGCATTTTAATCACTATTATTTACATATTTTGGAACAGTTGGGTTCTCTGGGTTTTTTTATCAAACATTCTAAGAGTCAAAAAAATGTTTTCAAATATCATCAAGATACAGCCTTTCTAGGGTGCAATTTATAATGATTAATTAGGAATCATTATGATCATTGTATGAAGGATAAATTGAATATACATGTAAAGCGTCCAATGAGAATTATTCCAATATTATTAGAACAATGTTTCAGTAACTTTCTGCCATGAACACAAACTTTTCTTAACAGAAATGTTGATTTTGACTATCTTCTTTGTCCGCACAGACTATTTCACGTTTCTATCATTCACATGAGTTTTGTTTTATTTTCATGACATCGTTACTAAAATTTTGCATGTGGCTTTGAAGTTTTGATTTTCATTAATTATTTCAAGTTCATTTCCAATTCAATCTTTAATGCCATGGCTTGGTTTGGAATTCAAATTTAGTGAATGCTGAGACATGTTGAACATTTATGCAAGTTGATTATGTTTAATAGCATAACTGATACTTGGTTCTCGTCTGGGTTTAATTGTCAAGCTTTTAGCGATATCATTGATAATCCTAAATTTACGTCCGCTAAGATATCTGACGGCCTACTCCAGATAAACTGCGGGGCCAATTGACCGCACTCTCTTCCCCTCTCTCTCTCAAGAACGTGGGATATCGGCCCTGCTTTGCCTATAGTCCGCGTTTATGGGAGAGAGAGAGGAAGAGATAGCGATTTATCGGCCCCGCGGTCTATCGGGATTCCCCCAATTTGACATGAATACCTCATGATAGCTCAGCTAACAAACAGAAGAATGCATGATTAAAGTGATATAAATGTTTTAAATATACAAATTAAGGAATAAGGAAGTATGTTTGATTCATGGATATGAAACTGATTTAATAGAATAATTAGTGAATACAAAAATAAGTACATTTTAGATGTAGATGAATAAACAAATATATATATATGAATGAATGAATAAATGAATAAATCAATATATGTATAAAAAAATAATTAAGAAAATATTGTAACTAAACACACACATGAAGCACTTGTCACTAGTTTGGTTCCATGGGCACACGTCATTCCACTTCCAGGTCACATACAGGTGCAACAATCAGTGTGCACACCCAGGGGAGACTACCCCTCCTGAGACAAGGCGCCGTAACCACGGAAACCGCTGGAGGAGGTTCACCACGAGGCCACGCCCCTCCTCGCCCACTTGATGAGGCTTCTAAAGCATCACTGAAAAAGGGTGCGGTTGGTAGCCAATCGGTCGAGTCTGAGCGGGATGTCGTAGGTCCAAGGCGGGCATCGGTTCCAACCAAAGCACAAAATGCTACACGGGTGGCAGCGTCGCACCCCACCGGTCAGAAAACCAAGCGGAAGGCGCCCCATCCGACGCAGAGCCGCTGCCAAGACACGACGAGTACTTGTAGACGTCGACTCCACGAGGCGACGGTTGTTGATTCCCGTAGCACCCAGGCCTATGCCGGTTCCACTCTCCCTCGCCCTCGGCTCACCAAGTCTATGAATGCTGCTATGTCGAAAGATGCAAGTCTCCCTCCCCGCCCACAGCCCCTGGGGGCAGGAGCACCCGCCCCACCCCTCCCACCCAGGACCCATCAGCGCAATCATTCCCGTTCCAGTTCGCTTGATCTTAATCTTGTGTTCCAAGATGGTATGTGAATCTTGTCCATTTAACCCTTTGGCTACTGAAACTAGGTAGTCCCTACACTAAGTCTGTGGGAATTACAGTATTCAGTAGTCTTTGGGTTTATGTAAATTTTATAGCAGGTTATTTGCAAACAAAAAAATACGGTCACAGTTTTCTCGGAAGCAGACCTGTAAATGGTATTGTGGCCTTATTTGTCAATGATATACCTTTATATGAGGAAGATGATTCTTTGAAATATCTCTTGTTCACAAAATCAAATTCCTTTCCAAAGTAGTGTAGAACAGGTGATGCACGCTTTTGCGTCCATTTGGAGGATATTTTTGTGATCAAGAAAAAAAGATAATGAGGAAATGAATGACAACTTTTTATTTTTATAGAGAATGATTGTAAAGCTGCTGATTCAGCAGTTTTGATAAATGTTTGCAATTTTTTGAAACATCACTTCCATTTACTCCTTGAAATATAACCCATTCCAAATTGTATCTCTTCATATATGTTCCATGACACCCATTACGTAATCCCAACATACTGTATCTTTACAGGTATGATACATATTTGTCATATGCTACACATGTAGTGTTTCACTAGATTCAGACTGTGGGAGTGTTACTAGAAAGTTGAAAGTAATCAGAAGTTGCAGTTGATCGGCTCGGGCCAATAAAAATATTTCTTTCTGTTGTGTCTTGTCAGAAGCACAGATCATGCATAAATAAAAGTACATGTTTCATTTGACTACCAATTTCGAGTCAGTTGCAACTTTGTAGCAACGCCTCTATCTATGAAATATGTGTGAAAGTAAATTGGAGACTAATTGGACCCACGCTAAACAAAAACATATGGATAAGAATGAATTAAAACAAAATTTTCTTTATCAAACTAGTTTCAACTTTCTTCTGATTTGGAATAGAACCTTCTCTCTCATCATTGTGTGATTACATACAATCAAAACAAGAACAATTAACTAATATTTCAAAGGTACATGTATTAATGGCAAAGCAATATTCTTATTGGGATTTATTTTCATTTTTCCATCAGAGAAATCAAGTAGTGTTTCATCTCCACGGCCAGTAATACCACCCAGACCAACAGCTCAACAAGTTCAGGTAATAAACAGACATGCCAACCAAATATTGTGTTCCTTAATGTTTTGTCTGTTCTTGTTTCCTACACGGTAACTAAAATTTAAAGATGTCTATGAACGCTGGAACTATCTAAATAATAATATTAATACAGTAGTAGATGCAATTTATATAGCGCACGTATCCACTCTGCTGAGTGGTCAAGGCGCTTCGCATTATTATTACCCTGGCTTTAGCCCGGCGTACACCAGCGCACATGGCATTTCAAGGAATAAATATTCCTACTAGGTACCCATTCACCTCACCTGGGTCGGGTGCAGCACAATATGGGTGAATTTCTTTCTGAAGGAAAGTAACGCCGTGGGTGAGATTCAAACCTACGACCCTCTGGTTGAAAGGTGAGAGTCAGAACCACTACACCTGTTTCCAAAGAAAAAAAAGTTAATTCATTACCCTCATTTTTATTGTACAGTACAGGTAGATGTAATTTGCTAGACTCTTTTAAGTTCAGGACCCCGTAACATAAAGGTTTGCGATTAATCGCTATTTGATTTTGCGATTGATTGCAAACTTTTGTACATGATTTGCCATAGACTTGCGATTGATATCAATCGCTATCAGATTAGCAATTAATCGCAAACCTTTGTTACGGGGCCCAGGATCTCTAATCAGCAAAAATTTTATGGTTATTGTCAGTTTTTTTAAACAATTTTCTTGTAATCAATTTTTTGGGGGGCTAGGAAATCAAAAGAAAGGCAAAATTTGCTGTCTGTTGCCTTGCACATTGTCATGAATTCCATAATTGTGATAGATTTTGTAAAAATTTTAAATCTCTTAAAATCTCTTTCATCACCTTACAGCAAAGCAAAACTCTAAGCATGGACATCTCGTCAACGGATCATGACTTTGCGGACTTCAGCAAGTTTGAAGCCATGAAAGCAAAATCGTCAAGTCTGAAGATGGATAGGAGAGGTGTTTCATTAGACTACAATAATAGAACGGTAAGCTTTCATCACATTTATATGAAAAGATCTTAGATAGATTTTTAATAGGATCATGACTTTGCCGATTTCAGCAAGTTTGAAGCCATGAGAGCTAAGTTGTCAACTTTGAAGATGGCCCTGTTTCAGATTCATTTGACTCAAAATAATTGCTCCTCCTCGATTACTTAATCTAGTTAGGTATGTATTCTCAAATATAGCTTCTGACATATTGTTCATAAAGAAGAGGAAACAAAATTCTATAGATGAATACAATTTTTCCCCATTCCTTGTTACACTATTTCTTTCTTTTTTACTTCTCTTTCATTCTTATTTTTCTTCGCTCGAAATGTCTTTTCCTTCCTGGGACACCACCTCCAGTCATTTAACATCTACTAAGTACTATAGATAGCTTTATCAGTTTTACATGTTACTTTTTTTCCCATCTCTCCTTAACCATTTTATCAATTCTTTCTACATGTTATCTTTTTATCCTCTCATCTTTTTATCTTGTTATCCTCTCCTTTCGATTGTTCATTCCTGCAGCTGAATTATTTACTTCTTACTTATTTGATATCTACTGTAGATAGCTTTGTCAGTTTTACATTTCATTTTTTTTTCTATCTCTCCTCTTGTTAACCATTTTATCACTTTCTTTCTTCTTATCTTTTTACCCTCTCATCTTTCTATCTTTTTATCATCTCCTTTCTATTTTTCATTACTGCAGCTGAATTTTTTGGGATGGAACACTACATTCACATCTACTGTAGATCACTTTATATTTTTTCTTTTTTCCCATCTCTCACTTTTTCCCATTTTTGCTCAGGTCTTTCCTTTCTTCTTTCCTTCTTTCTTTCTTCCTTTCTTTGTTTTCTTTCTTTCTGTCCTTCTTTCCTTCCTTCTTTCCTCCTTTCCTTCTTTCCTTCTTTCTTTTTGTCTGTGTTACTCATGACATCTACTGAAGACACATGATATTAGTATCTGATTTCCTTTTCTTTTCCTGCCTGTATTTTTCTCATCATTATTGTCATTTACGTGTCTGCCACCATAAGGTGGCGCTGGAGGAATCACTTCTTCCTGGGTACTCCCACTCATTTATTCTCACTTTATTTCCCATTGCCATTGTTTATTTTTTAATGGACTTTGATATTGGAGCCAATAAGCGACCTCACTTCTTATTCTTAACCCTAAATGGACTGGATTATTTGATGCCTAGATGGACTAGGATTAGGGGAGGATCCAGCATAACATGATCTTCAATATCATAAGATCATTTTGAGCTGTAGATCAATTTTTTATCAAAATGGCATCAAAATTTGCCCTGCAGATAAAGGAAAATACTAACAAATAGGTGCAGGATGTAAAAAGTACAATTTTTTAGAGGCACGCTTGAAATGTTGAGGGACAGGGCTAAATTAGCTCGTTAATTAGGGTTTATCCACACATCAATTTATTTTTGTACAACAGATTCTGACATCACAAATACGTATGATTCACATAATTTCTCTTCTCTCTCTTTTTCTCTCTCTCTCTTTGATACAGACTGATCAGACATTCCCTCCGATTCCTCCTCCAAGACCGTCAGCTAGTGAAGAGGATCTTGCAGACCAAGTGGACGGAAAGGTAATATGAAGATATTGAGGTTATGGGTATCAATATAAGTTGCTTTTTGTTTTCATTGTAGCGCTTCTACAAGAATATTCTAGAAAGAAGTAATTGCTTGAATTAAATAGTTATTGTGTGCCCAATATTTCACATTGATAGTAATTTTTGCATATCCTCAAAAGTATTTTCTCAATTATGGGCAACAATCTTTTTGTGACTTGCACATAGAGCAAAATACTGCCACATTTTGGGGCGTTGAAGCTTTAACAACTGTAATGCATTTGGTAACAAATTTCTCATATTGCTCGATCAGTTAGAAAGCTACATTTGTCACATGATTAACTTTTGACCAATCCTACATGTACGTTATGTCTCGATGTATAGTATGATAGAAAATGTAACAAGGTATGTGATGCTATTGTGTAGATTGGTGCAAGGCAATTTGAAGCTTATCGAGTCATAACAAGACAGAATTGGGACTTTAATTCTCCTTATTGTGTAAAGCTCTCGGAATCTGAACGCATGTTGGGCCTTAATTATTTTGCCTCTCCATCTTGGAACATTGACTTCTGGAATGTCGGACAGGCGTGGCTTTTTAGGCTAGACTTTTTAGAAAATTTCTTAGTTTAAGAGATAGGAACTTGAATTTGAGCCAAAAAGTATTATCAGTTTATCAGGTTGACCAGAGGTTGCTCCCGAATACAGTGGTATTAATATTGAAAATTCAAGGAGGTTTGTGATGACGTCTTTACACCAAGAGTAAACTGGAAATAGATGTTCCAAAGCATCGGTATTGACAGGTATTCACAGAAAATTGCTTGATATTGGCTATACCCAATAAGGAAAATTACTCCCAACCCCTTTTTTATTCTTCTTTGCAATTATATCACTTACTGTTTTAGCTATCACCACATGACCTAACAAGTAAGGAGAGACACCTGTCAGGCGATTCAGATGCGGATAAGAAAAGGGAACAGTTTTCAAAGGACAGAAAAAGACATTTATCAGCACCTGTGCATCTTGGAGTCGCAGAGTAAGTAAACTTTGTACTGTCATGCCAACCCAAAACCAAAGATGCCCACTAATCTGTGGTATGCTTCAGGTCAAACTAAAAGTGCAAATTCTGTAGCAGCTGAATGAAAATGGGAGAACACAAGTCATGACAATAAACTCGGCCATTCACTTGTGATGAAAGCTGTGGATTTTTATGAAAGGAAAAACTTATTCATATTCTTGAATGGTTGGCAGCTCTGAAAATCAATATTCCTTCATTTTTCAATACTCTTTTGCTTCACAAAGTAGTCTTTTTATCTATTGGTGAAGAGTTTATTTGCAAAAGGCGTTATGTCCATGATCAGGATTTCAGAGACAAACATTTTTACATGTCTATGTCTATCGAAAACTCAATATTGAATTAACAATATCTTCTTCTTACTGGTTATACATGTCATTGTAAAAAAATCACAGTGAAACACTGTATGTCTTTTATGCTTGTAAATCAATTTCTGAATATCTCAACTAATTTTTCCTGAATTCCTGTACGGTAACCATTAGGGTTCAATACTTTCTGCATTTCCAGGATATTTCGCTAAAAAGATGATGTACAGTACAATGCAATCCATCATAACATGCATCTAATTCCTCTACTGGACAGGGGAGATACATGTATTATCCAAAAATATTATCATGAAATGTGTAGAATTCATATTTGAATAGATAAAACAAATTTCCTCAACTCTTATCCTCTTCTACCCCATCCCAGGATCAGGACGGGCGACCGGAAATCGATACAGGCGCAAATCCGCGGCGAGAAGGAGGAGAACACGAAACTCTCGCGGCACAACAGCGAAATGCAACAGGAGCTCCGCACCCTGACAGACCAACGCCTTGCCTTAGAGATTACGCTGGAGAGATTACGGCCCTTCACGTCCAGCTAGCCCAAACCTTAAAACCTGACACTGCAAAAACCACAGTGTTAATTCAGCACCGATAGTATTTACCCTTTCTGTGTAGCATTAACCCATTGACAACGGGAGGCCATTTGTCAGCAAAAAAAATTGGTCAGTGGAGACAAATCAAAGTGAAATCCTTGATTCTGATTGGCTTAAAACCACTGCCGCTGACTGTTGGTATAGCAACTGTCGGAAAATCAGCCCTTATCGCACTGACTAATTTTTATGAAATAGCCCCCAGGAATTGCTCCTACCTGTGGTAATTACATGGTTCAGTAGTTAATGGATTAATTCTGCAGGTAGGGATTGCAGACTTACGAACCATTATGAATTTTGAGGAAAGAATATGAATTTGTGACTACTTTGATAGAATTTCAAGGCCAATTTGAAGTACTTTTCGTATTGCTCTTGATAATTCAACTACACAGTCCTTTGGCGGAAAATGTTTTTTTTTTTCCCTTCTTTCAGCAAATCATTTATCTTTTTACAATGTAAGGGTTGAGAGGTCTAGGATTACATAGCCCAAACCACTAGCTTAGCCACCACAAACAATGTAAAGCACCCTCTGGCTATTGTCTGTACTCCCCGAGCATACGCACAAAGAGCACTTCCTGTAGAGGTGTGTAATTCTGCCAAATGCGAATAAATGAATAAAGAGAACTGCTGAAATTTCTTATCCAATAATGGAGAGCTGTGGAGTAATATGAAGTCAAAAAGGAGCTTGAGCTTTCGATCCTAGCAGAATCTTAATCATAAGCGAAATGACAAGGAAATGAAGTGAACACACAAGTATGTGTTGTTGTTTTTTAATGTGAATAAAAAGTGTTAACCTGATACCAAATGGTGTTATTTCTTGTTCACTGTGGCGTTAGAAGTAAGACTTTTTCGTTGCAGTGCTTTAGCCACTTTGGAGATGGTGGGCTTCTATAGAAGCGGATCAAGGTGTTCAGTCTGAGACGAAGGGCTTTTATAGAAGCCCAGATTTAATATGAGGCTGTGACAAATAAGGTCGGCTGTTGCCTCGTAATAAACTGGATCTTTCTGAGCATTTTTAAGACAAAACTTACTTTATAAGAGTCTAAAGTGAGGCCTTCCATTGATACATTCACAATAAAGCTAAAAAAAATGACCAGATTATAACTATATATAATTTACTTTCAAATTACGAATCACCAAAGTCCATGATATTGGCAATTTAGCTGAAATTTCTCTATCAGGGCAGATACATGTAAATTGGACTCGCACTCAGTAAGAAAATGAAAACAATCAAATCTACCTTTGGTGCTGTACTCACACTTTTTCCGGTTTTAATCACGAAAGGTACATGTATCATATTGGTGTTGAATTGACACAATGGTTTTTGCAGTGTATTCTTATATTTAATTGTACAGTAGAACAATGCTATCAATATTTTATACATGTATATCATGTTGGTTATGATGATGATAATGATGGTGAATTTTGTATACTCCACGAATATCTGTCCATATTTTAATTATGCCTGCGCCACTGTGAGGTTGTGCCGAATGCTTTATTTCATTACTTTTCTTTAGTGACCCTATCATACTCAATAAAGAAATAGAGAGTATTATATGTTAACGGTTAACGTCGATGATGAATTTGGATACTGTATATGAATATTTGTCCTTATGTATTATCTCCCATTTCTTGATCCACACAAACAAGCTTTCTGTAGTTAATGGATTAAAGAACCTGTATTTAGAGGTCACTTGTCTACAGTGGCTACTCTTTCTTTTTTCCCTTTATAGCCATTATAATAGTAATCATTATAATAGTGATATTCAAGCAAGGTGCTTTGTGATGCAGATTTAGCTAAAATGACTATAATTGTCACTTTCAACTGGGTCCTTAATGACACCTGGGTCAAGTGCAGCACAATGCGAATTAATTTCTTGCCGAAGCAAATTAATACCGTGGTTGGGATTTGAACCTTGTATCTCTGGTTGAAAGGCGAGACTGAGAACCGCTACACCACAACATATCTCCACGCAAACCTTTGCTGTTTTGTCTCATTACATTGTTAAATGGCCGACTGAATCATCACACCCAATCTCTATTAATTTGAGGGTAAAAAATGATATTATCTATGATTTTAATGATTATCTTTGTGAGGCTGATATATTTAGTAATCGTTCCCATAATCCATAGCCTTCATTGCAAATTGTTCACATGGTAGCTAAGAACATGTAAAGTGATGATAATGCTTTTGTACTTTTAGGGAGATACTTTGTCATAATTGCTTTTTAGATAACAAACCCAAGGGGGTTCATTGTTAGAAAGATGCATATGTTATTGTGCTTCTAACAAGATGTGAATCAAAGATGATTTTTCTTTCTGCTTACCAATTGAACTGCAACCTGCGATCGATCATCACATCTTTCTAGCGACACGCCCCAAGAGAGCTGTTCGTGATTATGCATAATTATTGGGCCAATATGATTTTTCAGAAGCAAATTCATGACATTCATTTTTCTGTACGGTGAATACACTGCATTTTATCATTTTTCATCATTCCTCTGTCGACATCTTAGGGAGGGGCAGAATCAGCCCATCTCCCCTCCCCCTTTGGTGTTACTAGGCATCAAAATATCCAAGTCTATGTATCTAGGATTAAAACATCATTTATTAGAGTGAGTACATGTACATTTTATCCCAATACAGGAAAATCCCTCAAATGGTGCTTGCTTAGAATTGTAGTTTTTCCTCCCCTTTTTTTTCATGCTTGCGCTCAAATCAGCACTGGTTTATCATCAGACCCATTCATTTATAATTTACATATTTCATTTACAATCATGTATGTCATAGCTTGCCTATTGTTCGTAAATATGTACATGTATTACATCCAATGCTGCTAGAATATTTTGCAGCTCTTTGGATATGGATATTACACCACTAATGGATGTTTTTTGTATGTGTAGGCAAGTGTTCATGTTGATACATGTAGGCAAACGTCACTGTGAGCAGAAGGGACAATAGAATTGGACAAGATAAACAACTCCCATTCAGGCCTTATATATAGCGCACGTATCCATTCTGCGGAGTGCTCAAGGCGCTTTGCATTATCATTACCCTGGCTGTAGCCCGCCGTACACCACCGCACATGGCATTTCAAGAAATGAATATTCCTACCAGGTACCCATTCACCTCACCTGGGTTGAGTGCAGCATAACGGTGAATTTCTTGCTGAAGGAAATTAACTCCATGGGTGCCTCTCGAACCGCGGCCCTCTTCTTGAAAGGCGAGAGCCAGGTCCACTCCACTAAGGCGCCTCCATAAAAACTACGGAGGCATGCAAAAGAAAGTTGATTCCCTTTTTATTCACTGAACAGGCGCAACATATGTTCAGTATTTCTACTCAGAATAAGAGGGAGATAAATTTCCTTTTTGTGCGTCTAGCTATTGTGAGTGCTTGTATGTAAGTTGTTTATTTTGTCGGAGTCCTGTGTAATTTCTCATCAAAGTGATGGCTCATAATTCACATATTAGTATTAAACTTGCGAGGATGTCAGTTGTGGAAATTGAGTAGTTCTCCATTGTTCTGAATCTCTGTGAAATTCCCAGAAGGTAAATGCTTGCGAAAATTTCTCCCATTTTTATAGTAAGCTTCACTTTTCCATTGCTAATAGATGTAGTTGTGTTGGTTATTGTTGCTTCATCCACAGACACAATAATTGAATGGTTTCTATACGAGACTGATGATGTTTTTGATAGTCTTACGATGGCAATTGCAACAGAGAATAATTGTCTGGCATAAAGGTTGAGGTACATGAAAGCATGATGAAACATTTCGCAAATTTGTGTTTTTCCAGTTCTCCCTTAACTTTGCTTGTGGAATCTAATCTATGTGGCACCCAAAATACTTTGCCTCTCAATCTTAGAATGTCGACTTCAAGTTCAGGTTCAACATCACAACTGTGCTTGCGAAAGTTTTCAGTTCATTTCTCAATATTACCGGTAGGTGGCAAGAACGTTTATTTCAGCGAAGTCTGTCATTGGGGCCAGGCATTTTCTGAAATTAAGTCATCAGTACAGGTTGAATCATGCTTGCTCGCATATAAAAGGGAAATGAATTAGCAAACTTAGGAAGTTTGTCTCGATTGTTTATACTTGAAATATTCCAAATACAAGTCCATGATGGTGTACACTGTGTTACTCATCATTATTTAGTATGAAGTACCCATCTCATGAAATCATATTCAAACATCTTCTTTTGCCGTTATTTTTAGCAAAACTTGTGTCAATTTTGCCAGATTCTGTTTGTGCTAAGCTTTCATTCATTGTCCTTTCCAAGGCCCCTTTCATATTTCACCCTTGAGAAAATATTTTGAATTTTTAGTTGTTGGTTGAATTCTATTCCCTATTTCCCTTTAAGAAAAATCACCAATTTGTTAAGTTCGAAATGACTTTGAGAATGGTTAGTGATAAGATCTTGGTCAGAATGTTTGAGAATCTAAAAGTATGTATTCACTCAAGGACAGACCTACCAGTATGTCATTTCTATTCTTGAATTTTATTAAACACGACTACCGATTGGGTGTAATGCCAATTTGTTGTTAATGTTACGAACAATCATTTGGGGGATGTTGTTGAAAGTTGCATTCAATCATTAATCATCTGAGCTTTTGACAAGATAATGAAACACTGGTGTTATATGTAACTGATGTGTGCAATTTTTAGCAACAACCACTAAGAAAGACTGGAGTATGCTGTTGTGTACTACATGTATATGTGGAAGATTCTCAATCATTCAGCACAAGAACTGATGCCAGCCATTCATAAAGTTGTTGGTAAATTTAAAAAAGAACTTTGTGAAACAATCCCTAGATGTTCATCGATCAATAATAGCTTACATTGTTTGAATATGATGTAAATGAGGTGGTCATTTATATCAAAGATTTTACTATATTTGAGGAAATTGTAAATATTGTACATTATATTTACTCATTGTACATTTCAGATTACTATCAATGTTTATTTTCATGAAGCTTTAAGATGGTACCTGCGAACGTTGCAGATTATTTTACCCAAATCAATCCTATTTCCCTTGTCTAGGCGGTCTGGTACTCAATTTTGTTTACCGTAGCTGCCTAAGAATGCAAAAAAATGAACAAAACAAGGAATTTGTAATTGTTTGCAGGTATGTGGTTGTGTCGATTGTTGGTCATTGCGTGAACCTATCATAGCAACAATCCCATGTGATATCAATCATAAATTGAGGCTCTGATATTTCATGGCATCATGTGAGATCTTCTTTTTGTTATGTTTCGCATTTTGAATTTGTGAAAATTGTCTTTTTATGCTGAATATGATCAACAAACATCTCTCCGTGCCAAATAGGGAAACCTACAAAGTGGTTTCCGATGGTTGTCATGTGATATTGTAATTTTTTATATTGTCTCGTTATATGTCAATTAAAGAAATTTGAAATTTCATGCACAATTTCATTATTTACCGAAGCCCCAAACTAAATATCGTCCAGTGATTTTAGCTTTATTTAATCTAGACCAAACTTTATGAGACTATCAGTATTTTCATTCTAATATGGAAAGTCACAATCATCTAAACCTAACAGTTATTTGTGATTCTCACATGGGATTTGGAAAATTTGTGAAATGTTCTGGAAACGTCATGGAATTACATTTACCTCTTGGCTTTCCAGTTTGTCTTGTCTTACAACTTTCTTACTCTGTGATCATATTCTGCAATTATGATTGGTAATCATCATCATAATGTGTTTGATTTTGAAAACCGTAACAGAAAGGATTTGGCCATGGAGAAATTCATTGAAATGTAATGGAATTCTGTTTTCAATCATCTGTTAGGAACCTACTATTGCTTTATAATATTGATCATAGATTCATTAGGTGTCCCCAGTGATACAAACCCATAAGCTATTTCATTGTTAGAAGAAGGGACAAAGGACTGGGACAAAGTAAGAAACTGAATTCAAGCATTCACAATAAGTTTATGATCACACAAAAGAGTTCCAGGTGCGACTCTTGTTCAATATTTTCTGCAGAATAAGAAGGATGGAAATTTCTTTTGTGTCAATCTAGCTATTGGTAATGCCTGAATGGAGGTTGTTTACTTTGTCCCAGGCCTTTGTCCCTGCTCACAGTGTTCCTTTCCACATTGATGCTCATTCTAAACTTTAAAAAAAAGATCTTTCCCTTACTAAGAAATAAGTAATTTATGGGAATATATTCTGTAAAAGTGCAATCTGTTTTTTTTTGTTAATTTGATGAGAGATGTTAAGATCCTTCCCATGCATTTCTTTTTATATCATTAGTCATATTGTCTTGTAGACTCACGATTTAACATTCTCATAGCAAGGGGATAAACACATGGGCCCGTATTCTGATGTCAGGTTTAACTTAAACTAGAGTTTAAATCTGTGGTTTAAGTATGGGAAGCCAAAAGAGGCTTAAATCTATAACAGTCGATGTTTAATTTACCAGCACATTTGGCACTCATAGTATTTAAAACTGTCTCGGAATAAAAAATAGTTTTCTACATTATTAGAGCATGGGGAAAGAGAGCAGTTAACATAAGAATTATACATTGTAAATAAAGTTTTGGCACTTTTGGCTATCCATACTTAAACCACAGATTTAGACCAGGGTTAACTTAAACCTCGCTATCGGAATACGGGCCATGTAGTTTTGGCTGTATAGTCTTGGGTTACTGTAGTTACTTTCAAATTGGAACTAAAACCGTGGAATTGGTTGTTAGGATATTACAGCGCAAGAAATTTCACACTATCTGTATTTATGACTTACATATCAAAGCTACAATAGAAGAGATGCTATGTGTTCCAGATAATACATGATGTCGAAGTTGAATGTGAATAATGCAAAAGCTGAACCAAAGCTGAGAGCAAACATGACAACATCAACAATAACTCAGCCATTCGCTTGTGACGAAAGCCTTGAATTGAAATAAAAATACACTTCATGCATATTCTGGAATAGTTGGCTTCTCTTCATTAAGTCCAAGAAAAGCATGGTATTACAACATAAGATTTGGGGTTTGTTATTTAGAATTGATTCCATCTGCATAACATCTGCAGGCATACAATAAATGCCTTCCGTGATATAAATAGGCTTTTGCATTGCAACGCGACCGCTATTAATTACTTTAAATTTATGGACTGCCAAAGCATTCATTCACGCATTTTGTAAAGTTGTTATTTTCTTTACAAAATGACTTTCTAAGCCCTAGGACCTCATTCTAATCCCAAAGCACATAATCTTCCACTCTGGCTGCCCGTAGATCTAACATTGTGAAATAGCGTTTGCGTTGAAGAGCGAAAGCCCAGTTTTAATAGGCAGATGGCATTGATATCCCCTCTACCAAGCATTCCTAGTGATTGTATCATTTCTAGCAAGTTATTTGGTGCTCTAGCTTTTTACGAAAATATATTGTTAATTTAATTCATCTTACCTCGCCTGGTACATGTGTGGCAAAAATTGATTATGTGATCGATTTAAACAAACGCAGATTTTTTTTTTTAACTTTACTTGGAAAAATGCACTCTTGGCTATTTCGATATGAAAACACTTCTGTGTTTCCATGTAATATCTGGAAAATGTTTAGATTTTCGCTTTTGACTGGTCCCCAATTTTAATGTACACTACTAAACAAAAGTTAGGAATAACTTTTTTTTTTTTTTTTACAGAAATTTATTTTTCAGGATGTGTAGTGGAGTGGGAGACATCATACAATAAATGAAATCACTCATGTGTAGAATGTGATTACAATGTGCTTGGTTATATGCAGGACATTTGCATTTGGGGTAATTGTAGAATCATAAAACCTCATATGAAATCATACATATTTGATAGTGTTCTCTTACTTATTAGGCATACAATGTCATGTAATGTATTTCTCTGATTCTTTGAAAACTAGCTCAACTCATTTTGCTTTTTGCATTTCCCAAGATAAATGAACATTATTGGAGTGTAGTTAACACAATATAAATTATTTCCGATAAGTTAAGTGGGCCACAGACAATAGAACCATACGCTGTGTATTCAACTGTGCGGACACAACAATGGCAAGCCAGTTCACATCACAAAGGACCATTGAATTTGCGTATGACTTGATTTTGTTAAAATGGTTTATATCGTGTTAGTTTAAAAAAGTTTGCCAGAATGAAGTGATGCTGTGTCAATGATGTGTTTAAAGATATCAGCTATCAATTTATTTTGTACATTTCGTATTCAATCCCAATATTTCATTATTTTGTTTTCAATTTTGTTTATCTTCCAGCCATATTCTCATGTAATATTGAAAGATTATTTCAGCATTTTTATCTTTCCCACCACAATTTCTTTTCCTTTTTTTTCAATTTAGTTTGTAAGTGTAGAGCCACATCATCATTATGTGTTTGATTAAGAAAAAATGGTTTGCTGATGATATCTTACCTAATAGAATATGCAAAGTTGTGCCTCAGTCACATAAAAGCCCTGATCAAGCATGATACAACACAATTATTTATTCAGGGGTATTTAACTGTTACCTGAACAAAGAGTTGAATTGTGTTCAGTCTGGGCTTCTATGTGACTGGCGCTTTAGACTACAATTGATTGTACCAACCTCATTGATGACAATATACTAGAAATTATAGATTTATGGAACATCTCCAAGAGATGAAATATCCCCAAAGTAACGTGTTCCTATTGTACCATCATAGACACAACAACGATGTTTTCTGATAGAAATTCATTAATTTTATTTGAAAAGTAGAGAAATCCCTTGTTCATCACCATAGCAAGTTATATTATAAGTTGCACATTATTTGCCTCACAAGGTTATTCATAAGTCAAGAATGGCTTTTAGAGTGACAGGTGGTCTGCTTTTTATACTTAACAATTAAGAATTTAATCAGAATAGTGCCCCATGAACATGTTGTTATCGTTCTTAAATCATATTAGCAAACATTGCAGATTTACACCACATGAGGCCACTTGCATGAGATGGTCTTAGCTATCCTCTTATTGCTTAGACATTTTGTGACAACCTCTGAACATAAACACAAACATTGATATGTCTATGTTAAGAAAATGTTACGAGAAGTTAAGATGTCTTTCCAATGAGAGGATACAAGCCAAGACTATTTTGAGCAATCAGCCCCTGAATTCAGCATCAGCAAATCACTCTGAAATGCATCTTATTTTGAGCCATTATGTAAATGTTATTCGCCCCTTTGACCCTGTACATTAATGTATCTCTATTTATAGTCTTTGCTATTATCATTACTATCATATTAAGTTGGTATTATCTGTCTCCTATGTTATCCATATGTTTATGTGGAAAGAATGAATTTAAAAATGGAATAAAATTCATGTGAAATATTGAATAATTTGATTGTTTTTGCAGTTTTCCTATGATACGGTATGAAGGTACCCTCAAGACGATATCCAACATTTCCGTAAATAAAGTGGGTCATCAATCATAGATCTGTACGCATTGTAATGAACTGTGCAGACACTACAATCACAAGTCAGTTACAATTTTAATAGCATTACAAAGGAGCATTGAATTGGCATTCGACTTCATTTGATGGAAATAGTTTATATATTCTGTAAATCGAAAGTATTTTAATGTGTCCGACTTTTGGTAGAATTTTGAATTTCCAACAGAAGTTTGCATTTCGGCCAGAAGATAGGCATTTTCAGTTCAAAAGATTTGTTTGGGTTTTTATGCACATGTATCCAACCTATGGTAAAATTTTGCAATGTTGGACATAATAATTTGGTCAATACATGTCTGGACAGTATATTTTGCAGTCTGTGCTGGGTAAACTTTTTAAGAGTGTAACAAAAGAGATTTGATGCTTGCGTTATCTCTCGGTCCTTATAAAGACCGAAGAGTGCATCATATAACAAAAGGGGCAAAACTTTTTGCTTGTACGTCACACTTTCAACTTTTTATGTTTTCCCACAAGATGAAAGACCCATATTAAAGTCCAGGAATGACAACCGATAAGGAAAATGCATAAGGCATACTTTCATATGAACTCCAGGCTTTCATAAGTAGATGGATGAGAGTTTTATTGTTATGTTTATTATCACTTTTGTTTTGCTGTTACGTTTCAATCTTGTCCTCATGCATACTCCCATTTTGATTTTGATGTGATGCATATATTCCTAAACGGCTGGTATCTCTGAAGGTGTATTGATAGAGTCAATCCACTTCATAAGAGACAATTTCTCAAGGATTTCGATTTCCCTATTCAGTAAGTTTTACAGTACATTTAGTGTTTATAGAAAGTTAAATTAGTAGCAATTGCAGTTCATCAGACCTATAGGTAAGCAATACGCTTCCTCAAAAGGTACGAGACTGAGATATTGTGAAAAGAAAAACATTGACAACAAATACTGATTAGGTAAATTTCTTGTATTTTTTAATTGCACTGCTTTTCCTCCTTCCCTCCGCATCTGTTCTCTCCTGACTGCCTTTTAAGACTTCTAAATATCTACGGCGTTAAACTGGTTTAACGGATACAAGGTTAACCCCACACACACACACACACACACACACACACACACACACACACACACACACACACACACACACACAAGTTTTGTGATCGCCCCACCGCGGAATTTTTTTTTTCACCGCGAGACTAGCTGACTTTTTACTTGCGCACTTTTCTATTTTCGCGAAAATCTGGCGTATGGTTACGTCACCGCGCCAACTTTTTGTACATGAATTCATAAAGATGTAGTTATTTTCAATTTTATGGGTTGTAATCAATTCATTTTAGCATAAGTATGCTTCAAAATCGTTCTGCAATAAATTTCATCCAAAAACACCAGAAAACATAAGGTCGAAAAAACAAAGAAATACATAAGAAATTCATAGAACAATAAAAAAAAAATAGAGGAAATAAATTGTCATACCAGATTTTTTTCAAGTATTGTCATGAGGAATGATATAAAGAATATTCACACCAAAAA
>BQKZ01004769.1:56316-66599 GCA_036244855.1 Temnopleurus reevesii | reverse complement strand
CTTTGTTACTTCACAGTTAACTGCCTCAGAACAATGAGTCGGGGTGAATCGTGTTGCTTCCGGGGTCCTATGTGACCAGGGCTTTAGGAGTGAGGCCGTTTCTGTTTGAGCATTACAAGACACATTCCATAATGTTACTCCGACACTGCTTCACAAAAAGTTATAAACCTTCGATTGACTAGACGGACTTTTATGATGAAATAAAGATTTGTCTCGTCTAAAATCTTTTTAGGCATTTCATTACATATATTTATGCTGAATACAACCGGGGTTGTGCTTCATTGAGATGTAAGATCTACGTGCAACTCTACGAATGGCTGGTGATCATTTCTTGACCTCATTCATTATTCCTGACGCTGGATCGCACCTGAGTAAGGGTCACCAGTTGTTCATAGAGTCGTGCATAGATGTACGAATATGTTTATGCAATCACAACCCGGTTTGATATAAACTTTTATAGGGGCACAAATTTGCGTATTCGGTTTCACGAATCATCAGAAAAACGAGCGTCTATGCCCCCCCCCCCCCATTCCCCCATTCTGCATTCTAGGCTGCACTCTTTTATTTATACAATACTTGTACACTGTATATGTATAACATTTTGTTTTCCTCAAGTACCCCCATACCTCTACCTTTCTCTTGCATTTCTGCTATCTCTTTCCCTCTCTCTCTCTCCTTTATTCTCCTCTCTTCTTTCTCTTGCTCTCAGCCATTATGTCTTTTCCTAGCGCAATTTCTCCTTCTTCTCATCTTCCCTCCTAGGCTATTCAGCCCCCATTTCTCTCCCACTCTCTCTCTCTCTCTCTCCCTCTCTCTCTCTCTCTCTCTCTTTATCATTCACACATTTTACCCCCGCCCCCTAAAAAAGGACACTGATGATTTTTTTTCTCTTCGATGAGAAGTTGATTTTGGTATGTCGCCCTATACGCAATGATGCATAGTAATGACTTAAATCAAGCAAATCTTTAGCAGAGATGCCGTTCTTGAATATATCAAATAAAAATCAAAACGTGAATCATCTTAAGAGTATTTCCTCAGAAGAGAAAAAAAAATATTAATCTGTTTGAGGACTCATGTTTTGATCTCTATCCTCATGTGTATTCTGGAAAGGTTAGAATGTCTGTTTTGATATTGCAAGTATCACAACTTCCTTCCTTTCTAATTAATACCAGAGTCCATATTTGAAAGCAATATATTTCAAATACCTTTACGTCATTCTACTAACGTTCTACGTTTTCACATCGTGAGACAACTGATTAACTATCTTCAATAAATATCTTTCAAGTTGGTAAATTATCTTTATTATCATGGCAATTCAAAGTTGGTGTATCATTTAAAGCCTGAATAATGTTTACCATACTGCTGTACAATAGGCGGGTTTACTAATAGATGCAAATTTTATGCATACCTCTAACACAAAGGTTGTTCTTGACAACTCAAAAGCTTGCCCGAGGCTTGCCCGACATAGCAACAAGTAATGTATGCAAACTGGATTCAAAGTATTGTGGTCTTATTGTTATCAACCGGTCTTTGGAATAACTACGTTAAACGCACATAAATTTGAATATATAAGTAAACCCGCCTATTGAAGGAGACATCATTGCCACGCACCAATGCCCCAGTCACATAGAAGCTCCGACTGAACACAATTCAACACGACTGTTTGTTTGAACAAAGAGCCATGTTCGATGGTGTTGCTTCCGGGGGGTTTTGTGACTGGGGCTTGAGGGACCCAAGACTGTGAATGTAAATGATCAATTTTTTAAATCCAATACACAAATTTAATAGTTATTGATAGTTTGTTGAATGATAATGAATCATATAAATGTTTTTGTAATCGCGCTCTGACTGATCAGTAGTTCTATAAGAGCGCTTTACCATATGTCCCAAAAAAAATGACAACGGGGTTTCAGGATTAATAACTTTTGAAAATGAATATGAAAATAAATGTGGTTTGGCATGTCAAACATATAACTATTCACCTATATCTGGTGAAAATGTTAGGAGATTTGCTTCAGTGGTTACAAAGAAATGAAGCTTTTTGTATCGGATGTCATAATTCCGTTCTGCACAAGTTTGTGAGTACAGAGACGTGCACAATGGTTATTTAAACTTCCCACGACTCATTGCTCAAAAAGAATGTTACTGCTTTGGGGTTTAAAAGATAAAAGATAAAAGAAACTTGTGCAGAACATTTGGTGAACATATTTTAGGCATGCAATAGATTTTGGTGTGAAAAAGAGAAACTGCTAATCTTTCAATTCACAATGTGGTAACTACATGTAAGAAGAACACAAAAAAGATTGAAATGCAGTATTAAAGTGAAAATTTACTCTACATCTAAATACTATATTGATGAAACTATAAACTCAAATGTGATGAGTTTGTGTTTTCTATGTATTTAATGAGTTTGTACTTCATACTTATTACAATGTGTGGAACATGCAATATCCTATATCTAAGTATATATGTACTTGACATCATAACTCTATATTGCTCCAGTTACAGTAAATGAATATCAATAAAGGCACTGTGTTATACAATGATCTCACATATTATCAATTTTGCTATTCTAATTGACTATCAGCTATAATCCAAATAAGACTAACCTTACCAGCAGAACAGCTATTGGTTTGAGCATTCATCTTTTAGATGTTTGAAGGAATTTTAATATCAGTAATTGGTTGACAGTATTCTTGATGTTGGAGAGTTAATCATTGAATGAAGATTTTCACCGCATGCATAGAACTTTGTGGAACACCTGGGGCTTTTCACTAGTGCCATCCTCAATATGTGCCAATTCAATACTGAATAAAATATTAATTCTTTACTTAAGATTGATATTTATTTCATTTCTTTGAAAATAGCGCCCAGGCAGATTGCAAAAGTGACCTTTGTACTATGCAATAGATACTTCGCTATAAATAACAAAGCTCTGAGTGCTTGTCATGAATATGGACAGCCAATGTGCACTATAGCTCATCACTTATTTCGCACATTTAAGTTGAAATGAAAATGTATATCTAGATTAAGATATTGTGCACACTTAGTAACTATTTCACATTTCAATTTAAAAAATGGAAAAATATTACATATCTAAACTGAGCTTTAGACATTCATACATCATGCACTGGGAGGTTGAACAGCCCCAGAAATTCTTAAACCCAAATGAACAAATAATGGAATATTACAAGCAGTGAACAGAAAAACAAATACCTGATACGTGTGTGCAGATATGTCACAACACAAGTATTTGATCAAAATCGACAAATGTAGAATTACTTAAAAGGACTTGAAATTAGTACATTCTTGATAGAACAGTCACTTATTTGCTCCAGTTTCTAAACAGCTTTCAAAACAAAAATAAACAGAATATATAACAACCAGAGTGGGATGTATCTCAGAATGGTCTCCTCGGAATGCTCGAAGCATTTACATGATTTTCACTTAAAGTTACATCATGTAAACGAATACAATAGGAATAAAATTAGACTTGAAGAAAGGTAAACATAAAAGATGAAGTGAAAGTATTTGTTATACATGATATAGATTCAAACATTTACACACAATTCATAATCTTTTTTATAATCTGTGTTCTGAGTGCATTCATAAGACAAGAAGATAGGCAGCAATAAAATGAATATTTCCATCAAAATATTTCCCCTATAGAAAATACCATAAAACAATGTCAGGTCTTATCAAACAAGATATATCCAATGCTGGATTTAACAGTTGTTTTCAATACCAGACATGGATTATTCATACTGTGTAAAACACTGACATGTTACATTCAAGATGACATCATCCATTGAATGGAAAAGGTCGCCCTAGCCCATTCCAAGTGGTTTTTTTTTTACCTCAGCATTTGAAGCATTTACGTTATATCTACAGATACTGGTAGACTAAATTGCAACCCATTGCATGAAAGCAAACAATAAGCTGCCAAAATAATTAATGTACATGTAGTGTTTCTAATAGTTTGTGCTTTTATGTTCAAAAATTGGTTGAGTATCCTAATCTATCAGATGAGATACAACCATGGCAGGAGCAATATAAATTGAAATTTGAAATTGATGCAATTCTACATAGAAAATGAATACTCATGCATAAACATTTTCCATTGCAGAATATTCAGCAATGTTATGAGAGACTTCTATGCATAATGTAAGCTACTGTACTACGACATCCCCAGACAAGATTTAAGACAAACCAAACTTCAGGCCACCAAGAAAAGGAATCTTGGACATTACTTTGAAGTATGATTAGGCATATTTGTCACATATAAAGTACACTAGATGATCACTGAAAAACTATATTCTAAACTGCACATGCCAGAAAATTGTGAAAATAAACAAATCTATGACTAATTCCTGATCATAGATTTAAGAAGTAAATTTGTACATCAAAAGATAACAGGAGTGGGTTTGGATTTGGCAGTGTCGTCTTACTCCTCCGCTGGTTTCTTGTCGACAGTGAAAGGTTTTTCTACCTCTAGGGTACCGCTGTCGGCAATGACGCAAGCTTCTACTGGTTTGTCACCTCGTGCAGTCTTGGTGCCTTCTATTTTCCTCACAACGTTCTGAAAACAATCATAAAAGGGAGAGGAGATGTTACGTGAATGAAAGTCTGGGAAAAATGAGAAGAATAATTTTGAAAGTTTTAAAGACATGCAGCATACAGGGAATAATTTTAGTTTTCACAATTGATAGCATTTTAGACACTGTACTATACTGTTCTATGTGAAAAAGTTGCTAAACAAAACACATTTTGTGTGGCAATCATGCTTACATGCATAGCAAATTGCGATGTCGGAGTATTTGCCTGCTAATTGCGGTATCCAGAATGAAAGTACACATTACAGACTCCACAAAGAATCATTGTTTTGGAGGGTATTTGATTGCATAGTTATTTCGAGGAGTCTGCACCACTGGATCATCATCATCACATCATTATACCATCCCTAAATCTTACACCATCCTTTATAATTGGATGACATTAACCTACGTAGAGAAAACACATTCTGCAAGAATTCATTTAAGCATGACTGTCATAGCTATATGCATAACATTAAAAAAAACTTTTTTTAATTAAAATAACAAAAAGTAAATGTCAGTGAGAAATGACAAACACAAAGCACTCTGTAATAGGTCTGTTTAGAATCATTAAACAGACATAATTTAATTCTAATACCTCCAGATCAAAGAAAATATTGAAAATGTGAATCTTGGGGAAGTACGTACACTGTCATGTATATAACTGATTACGGAATATTTGCGATCAAGTGGATACAATATAATATAGATGTTTGATATTTGATGTCAGCAGATGTCAAAAAAATGTTTGAAATATATGATTCTATCTTGGTATGCATAATCATGTATCCCACATTTTATAAAGATAACAAATGAAAAAATATTTGGGAAACCCCCAGAAAGGCAAAATATGCATTAATTCGTTATCATTAATAAAATTGTACAGAAACATAATTTTGTTTCACAATAGCTCACCATTCCTTCTATAACTTTCCCAAAGACGACTTGTTTCCCATCGAGCCAAGCTGTCTTAACAGTCGTAAGGAAGAATTGCGATCCATTGGTGTTTTTGCCTGCATTGGCCATACTCAACCATCCTGCACCATAGTGGCTAAGCTTGAAGTTTTCATCTTCAAACCTATCACCATAGATGCTCTTTCCTGTAGACAGACAAAACGATGCATGATAATTATTAAACATTATACAGTTCAACCTCGTTATAAAGAGCACTGGTATAAAGAGATCTCATTATAACAAGGTAGTTTTCTCTTTGTATTTTATTGTATTTTGGCCCTGGTATACCAAGGTTTCGATATAAAGAGATTATTTCTCTGGTCACAAGGACCTCCTTATAACGAGGTTTGACTGTAACAGGTTTGAAAAATATCCGTAAAATTAATAAAATGTGCCAAATGATTTTGCTAGAAAATGTATAAGGACCGACTTGTGAGCGAATAAAGGTTTAAAGTTAGGCTGTGTCAGGACTCCAAAATCAAAACAAGATCACTTCTTCTATCTCTCCAAAATTAATTTAAAGCTCTTTGCAAATACTCAATACTAGTTTCACATTATCACCTTCCTGATTCACTGGAAATTTGTAATAATCCTGCTACAAATTAGTAATCTTTGCATATATTCCATTGAAATGCATGGTGCTTATGTTGCCAAAATTGGTAATCTTTACTAGATTTAACATAAAACTGAACAAATCTGAGGCCAAAATTAGAAATGATTACTACAAATCAGTTGTAGTTGGCAGCTATGCTATTAGCCATCAGTACAGTGAAAATGAAGCAGAATGAACAAAGCAAACTAATAACATTCAAACTTCCAAGATAGTTATAACTGACAAAAAAAATTCTGCAGTAAAATGTGGAAAAGTTGTCGACGTCTACACTGAATACCACAGATATCATTGTTAGAGCCCTTGTAGAGGCTTAAATAGGGAGTTAGTCACTTTTCCAGTTTCTATATATCCTTGATTTTCATGGCGTAATTGTGCCACTTCTATTTAACTTTGTAAAGGGGCTACACATTGTACCTCATGGTACATAAGTGTTTTGGGAAAAAAGATATGACAGATTTGTATCAGTGATATGTTACCTCCTGTGCCATCTCCCCTAGTGAAGTCTCCTCCTTGGATCATGAAATCCTTGATAACTCGATGGAACTTGCTGCCCTTTTATCCAAATCCTTTCTGTAAATACAAATTATTGTATAAATTTGAAATAAGAATTTTAACGTTACGATTAGTATTCTCTTATCTAAACACTATTGCTTGGCAGCACTCAAAAAGTGCCGATATCAAGCAAATCAATGGCATAAATTAATCAAAGGCCATTGAAATTCGGACCTTAGAGATTTTGGGTGGCCTTTTCCCTCCAAACCCTTGCTATAAAATATTGAGATTTAAGGTTTGAAATGCTTCACCCAATAATGGGTACAATCAACTGTTTGTTTATTTTCTCTACTATTTCAAATAAAGTTATCATATAACTGACACTACATTATCAACAAAGCATGATCAGTTGAGCAACCAAATGGCTTCCAGGTGATCAGTAAAACCATCAACTAAAGTGTTATTCCCTATTTCCAAATATGTTTACATGTACATGTCCAAACATGTACATTACAGTCAGGAGTCAGGTGACTGAATATACATTTAAATCATATTTATTTCTATCATATGAAGTAATCAATTAAATAAGAAACCCAAGTCCTCAAATTCAAGTAAATTAACAGGAGGTAGGGTAACAGAAAGGATATTATAGGACATACATGTACATGTAGAAGATATACCACAAAGAATGAGTAAATTATATAAATAATTTATTCATAATACACAAATGGTTCCGTGAATCTTTTGACTAGATAGCGAAAGTAAAATTATTATCTTCATGATTGTAGAGAGTGATGTATGTATGGAATACAAATGTGTAAATTAAACTAGTCAAACCAAGCAATAAAATACAGACCTGGGACCTGTAACATTAAAGATGCAATTAAATTTACAATAAATATCTATTGCAAGTCTATGGCAAAATGTGTACAAAGTGATGCAATTAATTGCAATATTAATTGCACCTATTTTATGTTACAGGCCCCAGCAGAGGTAGAGTAGTAGTTCCAGGATGGCATAAATTTGTGGAGATTTTTATTTTCAATATTATTAGAAAATATTTTTGAAAGATTTTTGGCATATTATCAAAGCCAGGATGGGGGAGGGGGACAATATATATGATTAAAAACCATCCAGTTTGATTTTGAGCTGTCGCTTACCTCACCAGTGGCCAATTGAACAAAGTTTTCAACAGTTTTTGGAACAGTGTTTCCAAAGAGTCCAATAACAATCCTGCCCGCTTCCTTATCACCAATTGTAATATCAAAGTATACCTGTGAAAAGAGCATATTATCATTCATTTAACACTACAATTCATACAAAAAGGAAAACATGTTTTACTAGTTGTGTAGGTCAATGTGAGGTTGCTATTTTTACATCTTTTAGTTTTATTGTTCACTGGTTTTCAGTTCACTGACTGTCTAGATTTCAAATGATTTGCATACATTATTTTATTCATTTTCAGTTGCCAAGCAGTTTTGCAATTTTCTATTCTTTTATTCCTATTCAGAATATCCTTTTCACCACCTGTCTATTCTTCTCCTTTCACTCTGTCATGCTTCCCCATTGCTTCTCTGTTCAGGTGGGCTCACTCATTACACAACTCCCCTGACTCTTTAGTTCAACTTATTTAATTCAACCATTCTTGCATTCCTTCATGGTCATTCTCCTCTTCTCTACCTTATTGATTATTTCATTGAATTTGTCCCTTTTAGTTCGGCATTTCTTTTCTCTTTTGTTTGTTAATTTATCTTATTCATCATGATTATGTTAATGTTAACTCAACTGGCAAGAAGAAGCCAAATTGATCTATAGAATAAAATCAGAGCAGTAACAGACTTTTTTTGCATTAAGCTCCCTACCTTCTTGTGTTCTGTCTGAGTTTGTCCATACTTATTTCCATGTGATAGTATACCTTTTGATACTTTAGAGGATAGAAACTGTTATTTTACTCTTCATTTCACAACTTTACAACTGGTGGCAGCGGTGGGATTCGAACCCACCCACACCATCAAAATTAGTGGTGATGAAAATGATATATTGGAGAGGAAGAGAAGGATAGAAAATGCCTGACTGCTTGGAAATTGAAAATGAATAAAATAATTTATGCAAATCATTTGAAATCTAGATAGTCAATAAACTGAAAATAAGTAAACAATCAAACTACAATACATGTAAACCATATCAAAATAGTGGACTTACAGTAAGATGAAATAAGTCATAAAAACAGCAAATATTACCACACATTTACTGCTGAAACATGTACGGTAGCTGTGGAGTAAAATAAAGTTTTAAAAAAAAGAGCAGGAGTGTTCGATCCTAGCAGAATCTTCACATGTAAAATGATCATTGGCCATTTTGCAGGGATCGAAAGCTCAAGCTCTTTTTTTGTTGAAAATGTTACATTCATGAAATGAAGAATTCTGTGAAATGTTCTGTGAAATCGTAGTTATGCGTTTGGTCCTCCTGATCTTCACTTTGCACAGTATAACTTTATTCAGGACCAGGATAAGAACAGATACTACAGTTACAGATATTCCGTTCATCAACTTCAAGTTCATGCAGCAGTGGGGACCTCAATCAATCCATATCCGCCTCCATACATTTATCTATAATTTTAAAGAAATACCTGCGCTCTCAGCGAGGGGGCTTATACCGAAATATCACCATTTTTTTAAAAATTGTTTGGACTTAAGAAGTTTGTACATACTTCCTTACATTAATTAAATAGTAATACAATTTTGAATGAAAAAAACAAATGGTCTTTACACAAAACACAATTCTCTACGTGTGGGTCTGGTATTCATTAATTCTAAACTTACCTTCTTAGTAACCTCGGTTAATGACTTTGATTTACTTGACTTGTCTGCTTTTGCATCTGCTGCTGGCATGAGCAGATAAATTAAAGAGACTACAGCCACTGTGAAAATTCCTAGCACCTTCATGGTTCTTGTCGAAATCATGCGGTATTCTGCCAAATGCAAACCTTTGTAAGTGAGGTTGAGGAAGCGACCCGATTAATTCGGTACCTGACAATACCGTTCAGCACGCTAGAAATAAGTAAATTTCAGTTCGAGCGAGACCTGCGAGTAGATAACTGATTGATTGGTCCTTTGAGACATCAATCCACTGACTGAGTGACCCTGATTTGTGTTGTAATCTGATATTAAATTAAAACGGATAAAAGTAAGATAGGTACACGGTATACGTATTTCGAGAAATGGAAGAATTGACGAAATAAATATTTTTTTTTAAATAAAAAAAGAAGGGAAAGGGAAATCAAAAGAAGAAGAAAAATATTGATGAAAGAGGAGCCAAAGGAGTTAGGAGTTGGTCGAAAAAAAAACGGATACAAATAGCCTAAAGGCTGAGATCATCTATACAAAGAGTGGCTCTCTATTAGTAATTAGTTCATGAGTGGGAGGCACATTTTTTAAATTGCAGTTCAAATCAGTTCCTACTCTGCTGATGGACCTAAATGTATGACTGTTTCTCGTGTGATGGCAAATGCAAAATATTTGTCTTTTTTTTATTAAAGTATTCCAACAATATTCAAACTGCGCCGTGTTTCATATGCAAATCTTTGGTTCAGAGACACGAGGCTCTATAGTTGCAGCAACATTTTACCTGGT